>JAJOOR010027248.1:0-14481 GCA_036250505.1 Solanum acaule
ATAGATCTTTAGCATAAGAATCTAATTTTTTAATAAAACATAAAACCAAAATACGTTAATATATATATATATATATATTTACAAAGTTATAATAACTAATTTTGAAAAAAAAATGATTTAAGAAAATGATATAAATGACATTAATTATCAGATTAAGGTAAGGAAGTAAGAAAATTAATATAATTGTTGATGAGGTTAAGGAAAAAAATAAAAATAATTAATAGCATTAATGATGAAATTATTTGAAATTTGAATTTTTTTTGCAAACTAGATAAACTTTCAAGACAAATTTTTGAGCAATCATTCTTTTAAAAAAATATATAAGAGAAAACGTCATTTTTAAAAAGAAAATAAAACAAACATTAATTAAATGTTGTACATGAGAAAAAAAATGGAAAAAATTAAATTAAAAAAACGGAATTAGAAGAGTAAAATTTTTAAAGAAATAATCTAAGCACTAATTTAGGATCCTTTCAAATCACAATAAAAAAAATAAAACAAACATTAATTTATATTTACAGATATATAAGGAAAAATAAAATTTTAAAAATTGAAGATTTTTTTTTAAAAAAAGAACGAAATTAGAAGAATAAAGAATTGAAAGAAATAATGTGAGCACTAATTTAGGATCCTTTCAAATTATAATTCTCAACATAGATATCTCCTTATTCTACGCCTAATTTAATATGAATTCAATAAATAAATTGATTCTTTCTCTAAATATTTTTTCTTGTCTTGTGGACCATTCATCATTTAAGGAAATAATATAAATAACATTAATGATGGGGTTAAGGAAAAAAATAAAAATAATTAATAGCATTAATGATGAAATGATTTGAAATTTGAAAAAAAAAAATGCAAAATAGATAAACTTTCAAGACAAAAATTTGAGCAATTTTTTTTTTAAAAAAAAATATATAAGAGAAAACGTCGTTTTTAATAAAATTAAATAAATATCTGAAGTTAGAAGAGTGTCATCATTTTCTATTTTTAACTTTATTATTTGATATGAGTATACTTGTATAGATATTTATCAGAAGAGATGATCTAATTTTTTAATAAGAAATAAAATCAAATTACCTTAATATATATAAAGATATGTTTTGCAAAGTTATAGTAACTAATTTCTTGTAATAAATAAATAAAAGAAAGTAAAAAAGTTTTAAAAAAATGATTTAACAAAATGATATAAATGACATTAATTATCAAATTAAGGCAGGGAAGTAAGAAAATTAATATAATTGTTGATGAACAAAATTAAAAAAATATGGTCACCTTTGATATTTTGTAAAAATTTGAAGTGAGACTTTTGGTCTTTTAAAATTAAAAAAAAATGTCAAAAGAACTAAAATAGTAATATATATATATTCTTTATTTTTAATAATATAAAGTATAATTAAAGATAAAAGAAAATAAAACAAACATTAATTAAAGGGTTTACATGAGGAAAAAATTGGAAAAAATTGCCGTTGGTTATCCGCTTTGTTGTTTTAAATTGCCGTAATAGTTTCTTATCATGTTTACATGATCTCGTAGTATCTACTTCGTTCTTGCTCGACTCGAACACTATCCATATCCCTTTGTGTTTTCAGCTTGCGATATCATGTTAGTAATTCACCTTAGTCTTGTTTTAATTTGGTTCGTATGCTCGTAGTTGGTCTTTTCCTAAATATGTGTCTTGCCTTTCACATTCCGTCTTCGAAATGAGGTTGCAAAAAATCTGATTGTTGTCTTTCTTTTAAGTGTAGCTCTGTTTTTTTTCCATGTTAATCATTAGCCAAAATCGGAAAATTTTATTCAATATTGTAATTGTTCTTTTTAAGTACCCGTTTTCATGTTGATATGCTTCTTCATAATTTGAGATACGCTATAGTATTGTGTGAATCCATTTTCATGTTGGTCTAAGTTATCAGTGTGTTTTTTTTAGCATAATCTTGTCATGCTTCCTTCGATTTAGCCATCATATAGGTATGTTTGATAAGCATGAATGCTACTTGAAGGCTGTTCGATATCATGATCATGCTTTCATTTAACTTCCTTGTCAAGTCCCTTAGTTATAGCTTCCATTGTTTGGTTGGAAAAATTGTTAACTTAACTCATTCTTATTATTCACTTACTTTCGAACTTACATTGAGTCCTATGTGCTAAGGCTGTTTGAATTAATAATGAGACTGGTTCGAAATGCTATTTTCATGAACATGTTGTAGAGTTTGATAAGTTGTTTGCTACTACTAATTTGCATTGGAAGTTACTGTAATAGAAAAGACTAGGTCTTGTTTCACTCCTCGTCTTATAAATTGACTTCTCCTGCTAAAGTAATCAGCTTGGATGCCTTATCACAATAATATTTGTTTAAGGCAGCTGTGACACTAGCTTTAATGTGTTTATTTCGAGTAAAAGGGGGCTGTTCAAGTTCAAAGTTGTGGGTTGTTTAATGTGTATAGCTACTGATCAAATCTCCTCTTCTCTGTTATACTTTAAAAGAAAAATGATTATTTGTGGCTTGGTTTCATAGTAATCACTGCCTCAATTCAGATTATCCTTACTAATTCTATGTGAGTAACTTCCTTCACATGTCATTTGAATTCCTGAAGCATCTGTTTGCCCTAAATATATATATACGTCAATCGGTTAAATAAGAGCTTTCTTGTATTCTGTTTAAGACTCTGTCCTAAGATTTGCCTGGAGTATGAGTTTGTTGGTGTTAATATTTCAAATATACTATGCTGACCTCTTTTAGTATAATATGAGTTGTCGTGGCTATATTACATCGTGTTGGGTCTCTTAGTTTGTTCATTTTTAAATTAAGGGAGCAAGTTTGTGTTTGTCGATGGTTTTGACATGTAAACAAGACTATGCCGACTTATGTTGAGTGGTTGTTTGAGTTCATTTATTTTCTCTTGGATCGGATATGCCTAATCACCATTTGTTGTTGTTGTCATAGTTAGATACTACCTTGTATTGTTGTTGTTTTTTTCTTTTTTAATGCACTATGAAAGTACTGGGTAGGTTACAAGATTTAAGTTGTGATTTGTTCTTTTTTTTTGTTAATATATATATATATATATATATATATATATTAAACCTCATATATTGCTGCCTTCAAGTATTTGGGTTGTGAGACAACATAAATGATTATTTTCCTCCATAGCCTTTTTGCCAGAATATAGTTGTATGTGGCCATAATTTTTTTTAGTTCACTGTTGATCTTGCTTTGCCTCACTTAGTCGATGTTATATCTTTCTACTTAGTTAAGAAGCTCATTTAATTAATTGGCTTGTTTTAATCTTAATTAACTGCTGCAATCATTTCATTTCTTTGGATATAAGCCCTTTGTCTTTTGTTTAGAAGTGCTTTTATTTTTGCAATTATGTTCGTATCTCCTAAAGTGATTTATGTGTTTACTTCTATCTTGAATTGATTACTTGATTGTCGTTTTGTTGGAATTTTATCTCTATTCTAATTTTTGGTTTTCTTTTTGTTGCATAAAATCTGCCTAAGTCCTCACTCAATCTTTGCATTTCGGATGGGCCATAAAGGCCCAAAATTCTTTTATCGAGTCAGCCCCTATATATTCGGAAGTTGTTACAGGTCCCGGAGACCCAACACTGCTGGAAATTAGTTCACAAATGTTCAAAATCTCAAGAAATGGACTGTACACATATTGTATACTGCAGTATACACTCATTATACAGCGATATACAGCTCAAAAACGCAAAACTACAGGGCTAAGGCGAAATACAGGTGTTTGGAAGCAGGAGATACATGGAAATAGCTGATATACATGCCGATATACACTGATATACAGTCAATGCATACAAAAAGGGGATTGAGTTAAAATCCAAAAACTTGCAGCGAAGTTGGCCCAAAAAGGGGCCCAATTTCATTATCTCTTTTACTCTCCTAATTGTTTTGATTATGTCTAACTAATTTTATTTAACTCTAACATTAAAATTGTTAGTTAACTCAATTAAATCCCAAAAGATGAACTATATTCTTTATGTTAAGATTTTAATAAAATTTCAATTTTATCAACTCTTGTATATTTTACATATTTAAATATTGTTTTAGTTAAAACTTTCATTTGTCTTTAATTAGTTTAAAATGATTTCTTGGTTTATTGACTAAATTAGTTCAAATTATTATGAGTCAAATAAATTTTAATTAATCTAGTTTGTTAAAATTCTAACCACTTGCACTTTAATTCGAATGTTTCATTTTAGGCCCCTTTCTCTAAAAATAAAATAAAATAAAATATGTCATTTATTTAATCTATTTTCTCAAGTTAATCGAATATTGTAAATAAATATTATTATATTAAACCATTTTCATGAAAATAGTTAAAATATATTCTAAGTCGTAGGATAACCGCGGGTTAGCGGGTGCTTCAAATGCCTTAAAAACCTTCTTGAAGCGTAAATAAGAACCTCTTACCCATTTTTCTCTAATTTATAAAGATTTATTCTGTTAAAATCTTTTTAAATTAAGTTTTCTTAATTTCTTTAAAAAATTAAGTGGCTACTCTTTTCTAAGTATTTTTCTCAAATTGTTTTATACTTAGAACAATTCAAAAAGTGATTTTTCTAAAGGTTAGTAAAATTACGGCGTAACACTATCTCATTCTCTTTTCATAAAGAAATCATATTCTATCATCATAAGAAGAAGTGACAAAGTTAGGTGTCCATTTTTGTAGATCTTAACTACTTATTATTTTTTATTTATTTTTAGGCTAAATGTAAATAATTTTGAGAATTTCTTTTTATATGTATATATATTTGTAATTGTAGAATGATTTTGAAATATAAGATTCTTATCATATTTTAGATTCCTAATAATTTTATTTTTGCGCTGTTTTAGTCTTGATTATTAATTTTGTATTTCTTTTATCCTTAAACTTTAAACACATAAGTTAGATTATTAATTTTTAAAAAAGAGGAAAATGTTGTGATTTCTAGTTACTCAATCATATAAAATATCATACTAAATAGGATATTAGATTAATTCTTGCATAAAATTAATTTCAATTTTTATATATGTAATGCTTACCTTCAATGATTTGAGTATTATTTTACGCTAAGTTGACGAAATTTTGTCCATTCTGAGATCTCTTCTCTTCATCTCTAAATTTGCTTCCTTGGAGCTTTGTCGTTTCTGTTTTTCTTTTTCCGTTGCTTGTTATTTTTCTCTCCTTCATGATTTTTCTTTTATTTATTTGTTACGTTGTTGAATTTTTTTCTCTTTGATACGTGCATGTTCAATGAAACTTGTTTAATGTTCCTGAAAATTTAAAAAGTAAAGAAAGGAAGAAAAACAATTTAAACAAAGAGGATGTTAGAAACACAATCATAAAAAGAAATTAAATATTGA
Organism: Solanum acaule; assembly: GCA_036250505.1. Taxonomy (NCBI): domain Eukaryota; kingdom Viridiplantae; phylum Streptophyta; class Magnoliopsida; order Solanales; family Solanaceae; genus Solanum; species Solanum acaule. The sequence goes on from JAJOOR010027248.1 coordinate 5,368, forward strand.
GAAAGGAACTAATCAAACCATGAATTCTTCTGTTATTCTCTCAACAATGAACAGATCAATATTAGTTGGTGATTAACTTTTACCATATGTTTTTAAACGATTTATGATTATTTACCTTATTTTAAATAATAGAGAAAACTCTTGACATTCTCTCATATAGGTTATCAATATCTATTTATTTCTCTTTTAATTTCTAATATTTATGTGCATCAGTTATAAGTATTTAAAAGAACATAATTGTCACTAATATATTTAACATATTTGTTCCTTTATAAAGGAAGAAAAGTTTTAAAAAATGAGAAAAAAAGATAAATAGAATACTGGCCATAGAGAGGTGCCACATAAGATTGCTTAGATTCAACTTTTTATATATATATATAGATTACTTCTAACTATCATTTATTTTTATTTATCTCCTGCTAATTTGATGGGAAATCTTCCATAATCAATTTTCTCTCTAAAATACCTCATCATTTTATGTTACAATGAAAAAAGTTGAAGAAGATCGAAAAAAGTTACAAAATATATCAAATTATTTGTGACTTCATAATATAATATTTGCAAGTGTTTTGATTCTCGTGAGACTCTATTGATCACTTAGTCACTCTCTACAGCAATTCACTATTTCGATTGTCATCACAATAGAAAAAAAATATTCCGATCAACATTCTTACCCATGGTATAAGTGTAACATTCAACAAATGTCTAGTAATTTCATTCCCATATTATTGGTGTTTTTACGTTTTGAAATGGTAAATGAGTGTGTTGATGATTTAATAGGATAGAAGAGTATCAAATAGTATCATATTGATACTTGAATTACGAAATTATATTTGATTCATATTTAGGGGATTATATATCTTATTATAGTTGAGAACATTAGCTAATTAAAAATGTAGGAAAATAAAGGACTAAAGGAATTAGTAAAACTAAAAAGTGGAAAAAAGTTAATAACGTCACCACTGATTTCGGTTCCTTCAACATTAGATTTGCTATTCTGTCAACTTTGAGTTTTCCTTTTTCGTTTCTGTTCTACCTCATCTCTTCCTTCTCCCCTTAAATTCTTCCTTCCAATATGAGATATTGTATTCTTTCAAATCACAAAACTGGATGATTATGAAAAATGTATATCTAAAATTTCATATAAACTTTAAATCAGAAAAACATAAAGTATATATATTTGCTTACCATGAAAATTATTTGTGAGAGTGACAAAAGTATTAAAGGATAAATCTGCAACAAAAAAAATAATATTAGGAAAAATTATAGCATTAATATTCACTCAAGCCTTTTTGAAAAATGTAATGAAAAATGGATGATAATGAAAAATGTATATCCAATTGTGCTCAAATTTATATTGATACTCTTCCATACTTGGACTATCAAAAAACATGAGAAGAGAAAGTAACATTAAGGTTAGGAATAGAAATGGGCAAAGCCAATAATAATTAATCATAATTATCCGTTTTATCATTTAAAATGGCAGTTTCATCTATTATTCAATACTCATTTATGTACTAATTTTTTAAGGAAAAAATCAGAAATAATTCAAAAAATAGGCAAAAATAGACAATTACAAATGTTGGCCATTGGAGGGTGCCACATCAACGATTCTAGATTCAGCTTTATATATATATATATAGATTTAAAAAATTAAGAGATAATTTATTATATTGTGTTTATTTTATTCTTATCATTAAATACTATTCACTCCTTCATATTTAAATAACTAATAATTAAACTGAATAATATAGTAAAATTATCCTTCTATTTATTGTTTCTTAAGAGTGTCACGTCAAACAAACAAGTAAAGACGAATGAGAGAGAGTAGTTAAAACTGTTTTTTGTTGACTTTTCCCGGTTAGTTCTGATTTATACCATTAATAATAGTTTTATAATTATAAATGTTCATATGATTTAGTTAAATGATATGTAATTTAATTTCAAATCTAGGTGCATCCACTCATTAGTAATAAAAACTCTATATTTTCTACACCCATTAGCTATAAATAAATAAATTTACTCTTTGAATTTGAACACCTTTAACAAAATTTCTGGCTCCGCCACTTCCTCGGTTAGTTATAAGGGTGTTGACACCCAATTTTGACCCTCCCCCGATAATAATTAATTTCCGAGCTTCTTGATTTTTCGAACGATTTAGAATAATTAGCTTTATATAATTCAAATTAGTTTCAAGGTTATTTTAAGTAACTTCAATCGATCTTTACAATATTTTGAATAATAACTATATTTCATATAATTATATATGTATTTAGTATATCTTACAAATATTTTGAAAATCATAGGAAAAGAGTTCTACATTGATTAAATTAAGTATTTTATTAATTTAGTTTTAGTTTGGATCATAGTTTAGTTTTCGAATTAATTAGTTTGTATTTAAATTAATTATTTTATAAGTAAGCTAATTATTTTATTTCGTTAAGATTGAGAAATTCGTTAGTTAATTATAGTGATTCGTCTTATTTAAGTTCTAGCCCAATTGACCAATTTATTTAATTTGGCTACATTTGAATTTCATTTAGCTACAATTGTAATTTATTTGGCCAATTTGTCAATTCAAAATCCAACTATTTTAACTCTACCCTTAGGCCCTTATTGCCTCCAGCCAAATTCCTTTCGTACCAAGGACCCATCAACCCATCTTTCCAATTTCAGCCGCCCCAGCCCACACCCTTAGCTCTGACCCGGCCCATTCCCAGTTCACAAAGAGACCCATAAACGACAACAAACATCCAGCAGCTTTCAACTCCATCTTCACAGCGTCTTCACGCTCAATCGAAATGACCTCAACGCAGCAACTAAACGATGCCTACTCATCTTCAATCCGAACCAGAGATACACGACGTCAATATGCGTGAGTCAACACGCGTAAATCAGTATGCGTACAGGCAGTACTCTGCTCCTCCTTGTCTCCTTTCTCAACGTCTTTCTCCACAGTACTATCGCAGCGGCGATTTTGGCAAAAGCCTCTGCTGTAGCAGCGCAAGACCGTCCTTGGGGATGTGAGATGGTTCCACGTCGCACCCAAGGACAATGGATTTGATCCGTAGCGTCGATTCGCCCTTTCCTCTTTCGAAATGGGTCAAAATTTCAAAGAAAAGTATGTCTTCCTTTAATGGTGAAAGAATTTCGGCGTTTGAATTTCGAATGGGCCTCTTTCTTATTCGATTTCATCCGTTTTCCCCCCCAAAATCTACCCTAGTTTCCCCCTATAAATACCCTTCTTCCTCTACGTTATAATGTGGGATTTGTAGGAGTGAAAAAAAAAGACAGAAAATAGCTTGAGCGAAATTAGTTTAAACACAAATTGAAATACACTCTGAATAGAGAAGTGAACTCATTTAGTATCTCAGTTTCGTGTCTTTTGGTGACATCCATTTCTCCCTTACAAGTTCATTTTGAACTCGAGATAGTTGCTCGGACTCTGCCAGGTCCTTTGTTTGATGTTCGTGGTTAAGGCTACGTAGTGGTGAAGTCGTCTCTGCTCGTTTCCGTCTCAGTCGCTGCCCCTAAGAAGGTAACACTTCTTCCTTTGCGGCATTCTCCTCGCCTCTGCTTCTATTTCTATGTGATATTTATCGATGTTGGAAAAGCTTTGTTACATGGTTGTCTGTTCTTAGTTATCGTTGATTTGTTAAATGTTTAAATGCGATATATTTGTTCTATTATGATTCTGTTATTTGGTCGAGTCAGAGATTGCAAATTCGTATCTAGTATCGGTGTTCTTGGCTACTCTTTGAGCTATGTTCGTTATTTCTTTCTCGGGTCTACTGCGTAATGTCATGGGGTCTGTTCTATTTCGTTTATACAGCAGGGTATTTTGTTTGACTTGATTGTTGTCTAATGTTGTTACTCATCTAAGTTTAAGTCCTCAAATCAACTAATATGGTTAATATATATGGTATGGTCGCATGCTCGTTCTAATCTTTTAGTTTGATCCATTTCTTGAATATATTCGTTGTCTTACTGCCTAGCGTGGCTTGTTTGAATTGAGTTTTGTCTTCCTGCTATTCAAATTTCGGTCGAAAATGCGTATATTTGCAAGTTGAGTCGGTATGAAATCTCAATTTTCCTAGTCTTGGTTTTGTTGGGATTTAGGCTTTAAGACCGTTTGAAGCATGATTCCTAGTAGTTATCCTCTCATGTGCATAGCTTGTTAATACCCGTACCTTGTGTGAGCTATATCGGCTCAATTTTCGTCATGATTTAGTATTATCGTTTGATAGTATCATCCTCTAAGGATTTTGTTTTAGTATTTTCGCCTATTGATGTTTACAATTGGTCTATATTTGGCTATTAGATTCCCTGCTAATTTAAATCTGTTTGGTTCTAACTAGTCCCTTTAAGAATTTTTTTTTTGGAAGCATGTAAAGTATGTCAACCAAATTCTTTCTTTATTTGTCATTTATAACCTCTCTAGTCCTCAATTTCCTCTGCTATGTTATTCTGCATTGTGTTCTTTTTTTTTTTTTAGTTTACGTCTTAGTTTTTTTTTTTAGGTTTGGATAAGTATGCAACTGCTTATTGTTGTTTTCCTCATATGGTAGCTACGATCTCCTCTAATGATTCACTGTTTCTTATTTGTTGTCTTTGCAAAATTTGAGTTTAATTCTTAAACTTAAAATAATTTGCATACTCTCCAAATGCTAATCTCTTTATTTTACTTTATGTTTTGCATGTGAAACTCCATCCGAGTCCCTTTTGACTACCCTCTTTGCATATCATTGAGTTGAATTTCTTTGAGTCGAGCCTTGACTATCGTTGGGAAGTTAGAAGCTGAAATACAGGGCAGGCAGGAGTAAATAATACAGGAAAAAAGGTTGTAATACACTGCTGTATACACTGATATACAACCACTGTATACAGCCAATACAAGAAAGAAAAATGTGCTAAAAACCCAGGTGCAACAGCAGTCCAAAAGAGGACTAAAAATGGACAATTTCAGAATGAAAATGGGCTGGAAAAAGGTCCAAATGATGCAGCCTTAATAGAATTAGGACAGGTGGGCCAAAAGCCCAACATTAATTGAATTTGGGCAAGGAAGCCCAAGTCCAAAGATTCCTCTTCATTTAACTATTTATTTGTTTATTTGTATTTGACTAACAATTTATCTTGATCTTGGTTTAATTAAATTAATTTCTCAAAGATAGCCATTTCTTTTTCATAATCAAATAAAAAATATTTATTTTATTTTATATTTAGCTTTATTTTATTATTTATCTTGCAACTTGAATTATTCCCTTTAGAATATTTCCCTTTAATTGTTCCCCTTAAAAAATAAAAATCAATAAATAAATAAAAAATGAATGAGTTCTTTTTACTTGATAATTTTTTTAAAAGTTAGTTGAAAAGTCATTTTAGTCAAATCGCCGGTCAACCGCAAGTTAGCGGACATTACGAGGGCCTAACACCTTCTCGAAATGTACATTGAACTCGAACCCTTTTTGTTTTCAACTAATTTGATCTATTTAAGTCTTTTGAAAACCTTCAGCTTTTTCTTGATTTTTACTAAAAAAATTAAGTGACGACTCTGTTCTTTTGGAAATTCGATTTCTCTTAAATCATAAGTTTAATCGATTTTTCGAAAACTAGTCAATTTTCTTTTATTTATATTTTCGAGTAAAACAAAGGATATATTTAGCCTGAAAGTATAACGGGAGTAGAAAGTATAACGAATGATATATTTAAACTATTTTTATGGTATATGGTATATTTGACCATTTTCCGATTTATTTATTGAGTTATCTGTTCGATTTTCAATGTTATGATTTTGGTTAATGGTTAAATCAATAATTCAATAAGATTATATTAAAATTATTATTTTATTCCTAATTATATAGGAGTGTCTTTAATATCTTACTAACTCTATTTCCTAAATTTTAGTATTACTTTTGGTAGTAGGCAACACACATCAGCCTCTCTATTCCGATATCTTTCTCTTCTCGATAAAAAACTAGTATTACCTTCTTTCTTCTTAATTTTAAATTTGATTGTGACAAACACAAACAATAATGTTATTGCCTCATTTAATAGCATGAGTACTTGGAAGAAATTCAAACAAAATTCTGCCTTAAACAAACGTGTTTATGTCAAATTTATGATGCACTTCAATTCTTGCTGTTGTTTCTATTTTGTAAACATTGTGTATATATGATTGCAGGGGCGGATCTACAACCATCCAAGGGTGGTCAGCTGAACACTCTTCGCCGGAAAATTACATCATATAGAGAGGTCAAATTATGTATTTAAGGAATAAATAATTAATGTTGAACAACCTTGACATAAACTCTTCCGTGACGCAGTGGTTAAGTGTGTTCATTTCCACCCTAGGTACGCGCGCGTGTTTGAATGCCACAGAGTGCACAACATTTTTGGTTTTATTTTGAGAGCAGAAGCGCACAACATTTTTTGTTTTATTTTGAGAGCAGAACACAACCTCACACACCATTATTATGTTCCTCAAGTTTCTTAATTATTAATATTACAATTTTAATAATATAGACTAACATATATGAATACATTATTTTAATTTTGAATATATAGATATCATGTATTTCTAAGGTTTATCTAGGATATAATGCACTTTCGAATGGTGAAAACAAAAAGGCCAACATTTTAGTTTAAAAATTTGTGTTTATGTTAACAACTTTAAACCCTTTAACCAAAAAAAAAAAAAAAACTTTAATTTAAACCCAAAGCTAAATCAATACATGCGTTTTATCTTCTTCTTTTTTTAAGATTTTTTTTTCTACTTGTGTGATTTATGATTCGTAAAGCTAGACACATTTGTTCTATCAATATTTCACTTTAAAAACAATAATCATATATTTTTATCATATAAAATCAATGCATCAAAAAGAAAAAAAAATCTCCATTGTTTATATTTGATATTGACATAGATCGTTCATGGTAGAATCCCTAGTTTAAACAAATAACATTCAACTCACTTATTAAAAAAAAATTCTTGAACACCCTTGATGAAATTTCTGGCTCCGCCACTGTATGATTGTATGAATATTTTTTTCGCTTAATTAAATAAAACAATTTAATTGTTAAAGGTCAAAAATCGATTCATTGAAAACTGATAATAAATATTTTACTGATTTGGTTATCGATTTAGCGTGTTCACAAACTAATACAAATAAACGAAATTGATAATACATAAAACCAGACCTAATCAATTGATGTAAATCCCTGATTACGACTACGTTAGACTTGGTTTTATTTATTACTATAAATAATTTCTCATCTTTTTCAATTTAAGAATCTTAACTATTTGTCGAGTTAAAAATAATTTCTATGACTATGATTTTTTAAAATACTTACTAAATATGGTAAATTATTAACAATTGCAACTTATATGATTTTGTAAATTTTATTATATATAGCTTTTTATGTAATCAATCCACATTTGATTATGGGCTCCTTGTTATGATAAAACCATTGTAAAAATTATATAAAAATTCCATAGTGTAAAGACCTAATTACATCTTATTTCTATTCTTTTTCAAATTATTAAAACCTCTTAAAATTATAGGATCTCCGATACATAAGGAAATTAAACCTACCGATACATAGCTCACAAATTGTGAATGATATATTACTTAATGGGAGAGATGAATCAGAGAGGGGATATGGATGTATTCAAGAGGTGGGGGGGATGTATTCGAGAGAGGATAAAGTTGTATCCGAGAGGGTATAAGGATGTATTCGAGAGGATAGAGATGTATCCGAGAGGAATTTTTGTAACTTTTTCAAATAAGAAGAAATTTTAGAAATTATGATAAAATAAAATGTGTATTTATGTAATTTTTCCAAACATTTCCTCTTTAACCTAAGCTATTCTTGTTGGAAAATATTAGAGTAAATTATCCAAAAAGTGAGACCATAATTTTTATTTATTATTTATACCTTAATATTTATAAATTACTTAATCATATTTCTTTCCAAAAATAAAAAATAAAAAAAATACTACGCCGAAGATGACTAGTAATATATAAATTACTTAATCATAGTTAACTTGATGCTTCCTATGGTGTACTCACCAGAAAGAATCGTGATCTGTGTAAGCAGAGTTTGAATGAGTTTTCAAAATTATAATCAAACTTTTATTGTTGCTGATTATTTTTTTTCTAAAAAATGGCCAATGCAATCTTTATTTTTCGTCTTTTTTCTTCTGCGTCTTCCCTTCTTCTTCTACATCTTCTTCTTCATTGTTTTTCCTTTTTCTTTAAAATTTAACGTACGGCTAAATTAATTTGAATCGTTTCAAGAAAATCATATATCGAAAGACTTGAAACATCGAGAGATTTCATGTATGAAATTAGGGATTGCTTAGATGTGATTTTGAGTTGGTTAGGATTGAATAATCAGTGTATACTTCATGTATAGTCGGTGTGTATTTCATGTATAACTAAGTTATATTGAACTTTTTGAGTGTATCACAATGTATAGTGAGTGTATAACTAATGTATAGGTAAATTATATTCAGTTTTTTGAGGGTATTATAATGTATAGTCAGTGTATAGCTGCTATATATTTTCTGACTAATTTTGACTATTTTTTATGTAAAAAATAGGGATAAGGGTATGAAAAATACCTCAACTTTGGTCGAATTTGCTGTTGCGATACTAAACTTTCATGAAGACCTATTACCTCCCTAGACTATTTAATAGTGTATTTTTTACCCCCTGAACTATTTAATAGTGTATTTTAAAGGTATATATGTGTCTACGTGGACACATTACTATTTATAATTTTGCATTAATTTTTATGTCCACGTGGGCAAGATGTAACGTCCCATACTTTGCATATACTAGTTCTATGTGAGTAGTGAGGGTTTGAAATAGGTTTGACAATATTCGAAAGAGGTTTGAGGCTAAATAGAGTAAGTAAAGTATAATTTGTCATAGTAATCAACCTACTTGCTTAAGCTACTGATTCAGATGTCTTACGTAATTAAGTTACTTACATACATGTGTAGCTTACGTAGATTGGATGACATAGGTTCTTAATGGTAGATTAACTGCTGACCTACTTAAATAAGTGGTAAGTAGGTGATGCACCTACTTAGGAAATATGTGGACTGCATTT
>JAJOOR010027249.1:0-17133 GCA_036250505.1 Solanum acaule
TTTTTAAAAAATATTCTCAACTTTAAAATTTTAATTTTTCACCCCTACCCTCGACCCCCCCCCCCCACCCACCTTACCAGCACCCCACCCCCCAAAAAAAATTTAATTTTGTTTTTAAAAAATATTTTCAATTTTAAAAATTATTTTCTACTCTAGTGAAAATAAAAGATATTTCTCAAAAACATTTTTCATTCATAAATCAAACACTATAAATCTTTTCCGAAAAATATTTTCTACTCACCAACCAAACATGAGAAACTAAATCAAAAATCAACTTGTTTTCCAGGAAAACATTTTCCTTCATACCAAACACACCCAAAATGTGAAGTTGTTCATTGTTCGTAAATGTTGATGTTATTGTATATGTTGATATGTATACTTGTGATTATAATGTCTTTTGACTTGTTTATGTTGCACTAGTGGGATAGCCACGTGATCCTACCAATACACTGTGGTTGTGTACTGATTCTGCACTTGCTCTTATTTTTGTTGAGTACTGGGCATCTTCACGTGTCTATTGACAGACCTCGCTTAGAAGATTAGAGATCGTCGCATCGAATTCAAGGGTGCATCATTCTTTCGGGCTACCATGGAATTCTCTTTTGTCTATGTCCACTGTTTCTGGACTTAGACATTTGTTTAGTTAGTTGATTAGTTCACTAAATTTGGGGTTGCATCCCTTCTTGTTTAGACTTGTTGAACTTTAGATGTTTTGGTACAATGACTTTCAGGTTCTAGGTATTAAATTTCCGCATTTGTTTAGTTAATTTACTTGCTTCCGTAACTTAATTGCCTTAGTATTGTTTTAGTTGCTTAGTTTGGTTATAGTAGTAGTTCTCCCACCGGATGGTTAGTGTGGGTGTCAATCACGATGGTCTGGGTCATGACAAAGTTGGTATCAGAGCCTAGGTTCGTTGATCTCGATGTACCAAAACGAGTCTAATAGAGTCTCGCGAAACAGTACGGGGACGCCTTTACTTTTCTTCGAGATGCTATAGGACTTTAGGAAATCTCTAATTTTCTCTTGCCTCCTTTCGTACTATTACTTGATTCCAATTAGTATCGGGCGATTCAAATTGGTTAACCTCCTTCACTCTTCTGTTCGCAGATGGTTAATACTAGGTTTAACGGTGTTAGGCTCGTAGCTTCTGTCAATGCTCCAACTGATGAATCTGCAGCGAGAGGTCGCGATCGAGGCAGAGGTAGAGGAAGAGCTAGGGTTAGAGGCCGTGGAAGAGTAGCGCATGCTGAAAATGAGGTACCTGTTGAGAATGTACATGTGAATGAGAACCCTCCTGCACATAATGAGGAGATAGAGGAGAATGTGGATGTCGAGGATATTGAAGAGATTGGACAAGAGGAAGAGGTGCAGGCTGGAAATGCAGGTGTTGCTCCTTTGGATACGGTGTTAGCTCAACAGATCACACTACAACAAATTTGGCCTAAGGTCACACCAATTCTAGGCAACGCTTTAAAAGTGTTGTTAAAAGTATCTATGAGAACACTTTTCAAGCGACACCGTTGTACAAAACATTTGGCCACGAAAATTTTAGCAACACTTATGAAGTGTGCTCTTTAGTAGTATAGGCTACAATTTATAAGCAGTGCCAAATCATCATACAACCGACAACACCTTATTACACATATAGCTACGCTTTTAAAGTGTATTATTTTTATTATTCTAAAACCAACATTTAATAAGTGTGCCCTTATAATTTTCATAAATTTTAACCAAAACAATAACATTCCCCCCACTTATCTAACATTTTCCCCCCAATTTCTAAAAAGCAAAAGTTAGTACATTCAGATAAAAGTTAAGGGAAATTCAAAGAACCCATAGGGTTTTTTGGCCAAAATCATATAGAACACACAAAAGGTTTTCTATCCCATCGCTACAGTTTCTCATCGGAAGATTTTCTCGCACATTGACGGAACTGCCAAAACATTATCAGGTAGAAATATCTGCAATTCTTTACTCTCAAATCAGATAGGATAGGTTTCAAGTTTTAGCAATAAATTCGACCTTGAAATTGAAGACCCTCTATCTATGGATCTCTCCTTTAAATGAGTATTCCATCTGTATTTGTATTTTATTGAAGTTATGTTCTTCATTTTGACAATTTTTTCCTTTTCTTTTCCACCATGATAGGTCCTCTCTTCCTCCTTTTATCTATAATTTTAACCTAAATAGATGTGGTATGTTTTTTCATTTTTTATTTATATTTTGTGCGTTTTGATTTATTTATGGTCAATGGGTTGTTTCAATTTGAAAAAGGGATTCTTGTGGTTAATGTGGCTTGATTTTGTATTTTTTTTCAGATTACTATGTTGTTAAGTTATTAGGTATTGTGAGATATGTTATGATAATGGGATTGATTGAATTCAACTTTGTTTCATTCATGTGATGGTATATTTTCCCTAATTATGAATAAATAATTGATTTCCAGTGAAGCTATTGAATTTTCATTCATAAATTTCAGATTTGTTTTGTCTTTTTCTTGGTCAAACAGTTAAGTTAATTTATGTAGAAATAAGAAAGTAGATCTTTTTTTTTGGTTCCTTTTGTGAACTATTACCTTAAGCTTTTACATTTTCAGCTTTAAACTATTGTTGTATCATACACTTCAAGTTGCTTTGGATTAACTTTTATTTTCTCTCTCTTCTAAATGGTGAATGACAAAACTTTAGCATTTTTTTGTGTGTACTACACTAGGGTGTTTTAACGCAACGAAGTTAATTTATATTAATCCACAGAGTTCTCACATTTTTAGTACACCTAAGAAATACTAAGAAAATGTTTGATTGCTACTGTTTGATAAAGAGATATAGTAGTAATAGTAGTTGTTTTTCTTGGACTATTTTCAATAGTCATCCCTTAATAACTTCTTGTTCTTGTTACAATATTCTTTTTATTTAAAGTAACAATTAATTTGAGTCATCATAATATGAGATACTAGAGGCTCAAGACAAATGAGCACTTGCAATCAATGGCTATTTATACTGCTATATTAAGCCTTGTAATTTACATGACAAGTCATGTTTTTAGTTTCTTTAACATCTTCTATTAGTCAATGGTTGTTTGACTGATCCATTGTTTTTAGAATATCCTTAAATGAGTTGTTTTTTAGACGGCAACGTTCATTTTGTATGCAATTCATGGGTTTATCCTGCTAAAAGATACAAATCAGAACGCATTTTCTTTGCTAATCAGGTACCCGACGTTACATATATGATTTAGTTGAGCATATGATTGGTTAAAAGATAAATTATTTAGAAAGATTAACTTGGATTATTGATGCAAACATATCTTCTCGGTGAAACACCAAAACCATTGCGCAATTATAGAGAAAAAGAGTTAGTGAACTTAAGAGGAGATGGAAATGGAAAGCTTGAGGAATGGGACAGAGTTTATGACTACGCTTTATACAATGACTTGGGTAATCCAGAAAAAGGCAAACAGTATGCCAGGACTATCCTCGGAGGATCTGCTGAGTACCCATACCCTCGGAGAGGAAGAACAGGCAGAAAGCCAACAAAAGCAGGTTATATTATATTTATTATCGTCAGAATCATTTAGCATGTTGATTTTGATGAAAGCAACTTCAGCTGACATATATCGTGTTTTTAATTTGAACAGATCCTAAAAGTGAAAGTAGGATTCCACTACTTATGTGTTTAGACATCTATGTACCAAGAGACAAGCGATTTGGACACATTAATTTGTCGGACTTCCTGACGTATGCTTTGAAATCCATTGTTCAGTTCCTTATCCCCGAGTTTCAAGCTCTCTTTGATAGCACACCTGATGAGTTTGACAGCTTTGAGGATGTACTGAAACAACTTGTATTATCTATGCTACAACTTTTGATTGGATTTGAAAGACTTTTATTCTGTAGATAGTACTGACCACTATGATGCTCCATATACTATTAGTGAGGTAATCTACAAGTAGCTATGTGATGTTTAGTTTTGCTCTTGTTTTGCTGACTCTTTTACTCTAGTTTTCACCATTCTTAAACTCTAATGTTTTTTTATGCACAATGCAGCTATGTAATAAAGCTCAAAAATTGATTAAGGCTACAACATGTAATTGGTTTTGTTTATTTCATGACACGAGATGAAATCATGCATCTACAAGCATATTCATACTGAATTGCATGACTAGTTTGAAATTCTGACCATAGCTTCTCACAAAGAGGAATGATGATAGCTGAGGCAGAAGGCCATCATAATTTAGGTATCCTAGTTCAAAATTCTGCAATACTTGATGAATGGCACACTGGCAAATTGCAGTAAAACTGTCGAGACATGAAATCAGTCTCCAGCAGTCCAAGCCTGAAGTTTGAGCAGAAACTAACATCAACTGATGATCATCTTTTTCAGGAATTTAGCTTGCTCGGGAAAGTATTCCAACAGTTCATCTTCCTATAGTAGATCGACCCACAAATCCTATTGCAGATCGACCCGCAGAGGAACAACATCTTTGCATTTTCACAAACAGGAAATATATGTGAGTACACCGAGTCTCGAAAGCGTGAACAATGATGATGAGGTGAAAGTAGATGATCTCAATAAAGCAATGTTCGATTCTAAGGTTTGTCTTGTACCGCTAGTAGTATAAGTATAACTAATTACTGCTCTCTTTCCATTTTAACTAGTAAATAGAAATAGTAATCTTTAGATATTTATTTTTGTTCATTACGTAAAGCAATTTTTTGGTAGCTGATTCTTTTATATAACAAAGATTTTGGTAGTTGATTCCTTTATATAACTAGGATTTTGGTAGCTGATTCCTTTATATAACTAAGATTTAAAATTGTTAAGTTAAATATTTGTACACCCCTTTCATTCGACATTTTGCATAAGATGAATCAGACTTGGATAAGCTTAAGTTTGAGTGGGATTACAATTAATATAGTTCTGTTACAACCTATTCACCTCAATTCTGTTTTCCTCGATATACTTGCTCCTACTTTCCTTTGTTATAGTATAATCGTCTTGTGTATTGGTAAAGATCATTATGAATTGCTTTGATGGTTAAACATGGCTGACTTTATCTCTCCCAACTATCTTATCAACCTTCATCCTTTCTATCTACTTTATCATGTGTTATTTCCTATTTACTTCAGGAAAATGACAACATCCAGCTGATATGAATTTGAACAAAGTCTCACCTAAACTTCATATGGGACACTAAAGGATGCTCCATAAAGAGTAATGGAGGCATGCAAAAGTGTATTCCTCACACTTGCATCAATCTTTGTTGGGATTTCTCTTTTCTTTCTCCGCTACTTGGCCTACTTCTTCCACTTCATTCATTGATTTAAGATAATATCTCCTTCAGATTTCTTGTGATTTGTCCTTAATCTATAATTTCCTCCAGTTAGCCTTTCTGCTTTCCTGCATGTGTTTAATTTTGGTCATTAATAACCTTATTCCTACTACTTCGTATATAAATTAATTAGTCTAGCTTTCATAGCTTTCACCAATTTTCCTTCCTTCCTGTTGGTTAACACTATGACAAAACTGTTTTGATTTTGAGAGTTTCAACTTAAGTCATTGGAGCTGACTCGTCTTTGCATTCAATAAAAGACAAATGAACTTACTGCAACGACGAACAGTGTGCCTTCATTATCCCCTCGCTGGAAGCAGGTTAGTACTCTCAAAATTTCTCACTTCATAGATATAATGTGAAGTGAACTTGAAAGATTCAATTCTTCTTTTGTCAAAAGTCCCTCTTCTCATATTACAACATCTAATTAAAACTGAATCCACCGGTGAGCAGCCTAGAGAGGAAAATAACGTTGCATTGAAGCAAAACTCTAGCTCTAAAATACAAAAGGTATTCCACTCATCCCACTTTTACTTATATGTTTTTTTTGTGTGTTTTCTCCCTTTTCTATTTGTCCTGACACATAATTATGCTTTTGCTCTGCCTTTACAAGGTATCGTAATTGCTAACTTCCGTCAGGCTAAAAAAATGTTCCCCTTTTTATTTTCCAGTCATTCATAAACTACCAATTCCGTTAGGCTAAAATCTAACTCTAATATCTCATTTAGAAACTCATTTACTCCGCAATTTAGGCAAAAATAGAATTTTGATGATGAAATATTGGGTAAAGACAGGTGATATTTTAGTAGGTAATCGTGAAAGAATCTCTGAATATCATCTTCGCGTCTCAACAAAGTTGTCTGAATGGTCAATAAAGTTTAGAAAAGAAAGATTTCCAATACATCATGAGATGCTTCTTGCTAACCTCTTCCCTTTTAGTTTCAAGAAAGTTAATCTTTGCCGTTGAAGACTATATGTGACTCCACGCCAGTTATAGAAATATGAAGAAACATTCCATTAATCCAAGTTTGCTAAATAGTCTTCAGTTATATGGGATTTGAATTGACCCTCGCCCTCAGGTTGAATTTAAATTCATTCATTGTCTTGTTAATTCTTTCAAACTATTGTTTGAATGTATTGATAAAGTTCTTCAAACATTTTGAGTATCTAATTTCAACTTATTCAATATATATCATGTCCTTCCCTTGCAAATGTTGAAGGAATATATAGATCGAAGTTCCAACTCGCAATAATACTACTTCATAGACTACTGACACGAGCACTAATTGTGGAAAAGACAGAGATGTAGCGAACCTACACCTTCAAATATTTAGGACCATATGTGCAGCTTCATGCAGCTTCTTCAAATAGTTGGAGCAACATTCACTTTGGATATTTATCCTGTTTATGAATCTAACAAGTCTTTCCAATCACAAAGACATTATCCTGTTTATGAATCTAACAAGTCTTAGCGTCACATTCAACTGCACACCATTGGACATAACATTTTGTAAGAACTTTTGAAAATTTACAATAATACATTATTTATGTTGGGTCCGGGCAACGCTCGGGCCTATCCTTACTAGTATATATATACAATTATGTGATTAGTGAATCTATGCAAACCAAAATTAATATTTTTCAATTAGAAATTGTGGCAATAAAAATTCTAGACAATGTTCCTACACTTCAAAAGTGTGGCTATAGGGATGTCAATTGTGTGGATTATTGATTATAAAATGTAGCATGTACATAGGAAAAGGCTACACTTTATATGTGTTGTTGTAGAAGAGATATAAAAGGCTACACTTTTAAAGTGTGGCCGAAAACAAAGTAAATGCCACGCTTGAAAGTGTAGTTTTATCAAATAAAAGTGTTTTTAATGAGATGCTATAAAGCGTGGTCTTTGTACCTCATTGGCCACGCTTTTTAAGTGTAGCTACTATGGAAACACTTGAAAAGTGTGGCCTAAAGTCAAAGATTACGCCCTTTTAGGCCACCCCCCAAAAAGTGTTGCCTAAAGTCAAAAAGTGTAGCCTTTTATCAAATGCCACATTTTTTGCTAGTTTAGGCTACACTTTACAGGGGTGGCTTAAAGCCTAAAATGTTGTAGTGTCATGTCCTTTTTGAAGGGGTTGGCTGGTCCTAGACTGCTTCCATCTGCCCAAGCAACTCAGGCTCCCGCTAATCCCCCTGTTGCTAGCACTACGCCCAAGACGGGTGGAATGGGAGGTAATGATGCTTTCTTCCGTCCTCTGTTGGGTTCTGTTATGACTGGGAACGAGCATGATATATTGACTAAGTTTCTGAAGCTTAAGCCTTCAATATTTCTTAGTTCTGAGACTGAAGATGCTTATGAGTTTATCTTAGACTGTTATGAGAGGCTGCATAAATTGGGCATTGTTCACCAACATGGGGTTGAGTTTGTATCTTTCCAACTTCAAGGTGAGGCCAAACAGTGGTAGAGAGCTTATATGGAGTGCAAATCTTCTACTTTACCTCCACTTACTTGGACCCAATTTCATGCTCTATTTTTAGAAAAATATGTACCCAGAACTTTTAGGGATCTAAAAAAGGATGAATTTATGGCTTTAGAGCAAGGTGGTATGTCTGTGGCTGCTTATAAGGCCAAGTTCCATGCCTTATCCAGATATGCTGCGCAGTTGGTTACTACTGAGGAGGAGAGGATCCGGTTGTTTATCAGAGGTTTGAATTCTGAGTTCCAAGTATTATTTGTTCATAAGACTTCTGCAGGGAGGAGTTTTAATGAGGTGACAGACTATGTTGAGAAAGTAGAGGGGGTGAGGTGAGATGGTCAAGCTAAGGCTTGGGCAAAAAGGGCAAAGAATTTCGGTAACTTTCAAGGCTCTTACTCTAAGGGGTTTGGAAGGCCAACACTTGCACCCAAGCCAATTCAGTCTGCTATGCCCGCCTCTACAGGTAACTATTCGGGAACCCCATCTCATAATTTTTAGGATAGTCAGAGTGTCATGCCTTCGACGGGCAGCATACAATCTTTTGATCGTACTTGCTACAACTATGGTAAACCTGGGCCTATGAGGAGAGATTGTCCCCATATACGTGTGTTAAATTTCGCACAGCAGCAACAATTTAGAGCAGTGGTACCCGCGGGGTATGGTAATAATGGTAGAGGATGTCCACAAGGTGGGCGATGAGGTAATCAATGAGACTGTGGAGGTAAAGGAAATTGTAATGGTAATGGAGGTAGGGGTAACGCGCAACCAGGCAGGGAAGTGGATCATCAAGATGATAGAGCTCAATGTTATGCTTTCCCGGGCAAAAATGAGGTGGAGGCGTTTTACGTGGTGATCACAGGTACTATTCTTATCTGTTACCAGATTGCTAATGTATTATTCGATCCGGGTTCTACTTATTCGTATGTATCTGTGAGATTTGCCTCTAATTTTGAGATGATTTGTGATATACTTGATGCCCCATTCGTGTTTTTACCCCTGTTTGAGAGTCAGTCATAGTCACCCATGTCTACTGTGCTTGTCCTATTGTGTTTATGGGTTTTCAGACTTGGGCTGATTTGGTGATTTTGGATATGATTGACTTTGACATAATCTTAGGCATGACTTGGTTGTCCCCCTATTATGCTATGCTTAATTGTAATACTATGTCTGTGACTCTAAAAATTTTGGGAAGGGAAAGATTAGAGTGGGAATGGGTGTACAAGCCTAAGCAAGCTAAGACTATATCCTCCATTCGAGCCAGTAAATTAGTAGAGCAGGGTTGTTTGGCTTATTTGGCTCATGTTAGGGATGTTAAGATTGAGGCTCCATCCATTGGGTCTATTCCTGTAGTATCTCAATTTAGTGAACTGTTTCCTAATGACTTGCTTGGTATGCCTCCGAATAGAGATATAGATTTTTGCATTGATATGGAGCGTGGTACTCGTCCCATTTCTATCCCTCCATATCGCATGGCTTCGACAAAATTAAGAGATCTTAAGGCTCAAATCCAAGAGCTCATTGATAAGGGATTTATTCGCCCTAGTGCTTCCCCATGGGGTGCTCTAGTTTTGTTTATTAAGAAGAAGGATTGTAGTATGAGAATGTGTATAGATTATCGATAATTAAATAGGGTCACTATTCGGAATAGGTACCCCTTGCCTAGAATAGATGATCTCTTTGACCAATTGCAAGGTGCAGCAGTTTTCTCAAAGATTGATCTAAGATTCGGTTACCATCAATTGAAAATTAGGCCGAGGATGTGCCCAAGACGGCGTTTAGAACTCGTTATGGGTACTATGAGTTTTTGGTTATGTCTTTTGGTCTGACCAATGCGCTTGCAGCTTTTATGAGTTTGATGAATAGGGTGTTCAAGCCATTTCTTGATTCCTTTGTGATAGTCTTTATTGATGATATTTTGGTTTATTCGAAAAGTGAAGAAGAGCATGCCAACCATCTCCGTACTATTTTGGGTGTTCTTGGGGAACAAAAGTTATATGCTAAATTTTCAAAGTGTGAATTTTGGTTGAAATTAGTTGCATTTTTTGGGCATGTAGTGTCAAAAGAAGGTGTAATGGTAGATCCTCAAAAAATTGAAGCGGTTAGGAATTGGGCTAGGCCTAGCTCTGTGACGGAAGTTAGGATTTTTGTGGGACTTGCTAGCTATTATCGTCGATTTGTTAAGAATTTTTCTTCAATTGCTACTCACTTGACCAATTTGACCAAAAAGGAGATACCATTTAAATGGACTGAAAAATGTGAGGAGAGCTTTCAAAAGCTCAAGACTCTCTTGACCACCGCGCCCATTCTAGCATTACCGATGAAAGGTAAGGACTTTATAGTTTATTGTGATGCTTCTCATTCTGGATTGGCCGTTGTGTTAATGCATGATAAGAATGTTATAGCCTATGCGTCACGCCAATTGAAGGTGTATGAGAGAAATTATCCAACCCATGATTTGGAGTTGGCGGCGGTAGTATTTGCTCTTAAGATCTGGCGGCATTATCTTTATGGTGTTAAATGTGAAGTGTTTACTAATCATCGTAGTTTTTAGCATGTGTTCACTCAAAAGGATCTGAATTTGAGACAGCGAAGATGGATGGAGTTACTCAAGGATTATGATGTGACCATTCAATACCATATGGGTAAGGCTAATGTTGTGGCAGATGCTTTAAGTCGAAAGACGGTAAGTATGGGTAGCTTAGCTTACTTGAGTGTAACCAAGCGACCTTTGGCCAAAGAAATTCAGACCTTAGAGTCTAAGTTCATGCAGTTGGGCATCTCCGAAAGAGGTGGGGTGTTAGCTAGTATTGAAGTTAATGCCACATTCATTGAGGAGATCAAGACCAAATAATTTGAGGAAGAAAATTTGAACGAACTCAAGGAGAAGATGGTGAATGGTAAGGCACAAGAGGCCACTCTTGATACAGATGGTGTACTCAGTGTTAAGGGGAGAATTTGTGTTCCTTGAGTTGATGACTTTATTAAAAAATTATTGGTAGAATCTCATGGTTCGCGATATTCTATTCATTCGGGTGTGACCAAGATGTATAGAGATCTGAAATGAATTTATTGGTGGTCAGGCATGAAGAAAAACATAGCGGAGTTTGTGACTAAGTGTCAAAATTGTCAACAAGTGAAATATGAACATCACAGGCCTGTAGGTTTACTTCAAAGAATGCCAATTCTGGAGTGGAAGTGGGAAAGAATAGCTATGAATTTTGTGGTTGGTCTTCCTAAGACTTTGGGGAAGTTTGATTCTATTTGGGTAGTGGTTGATCGATTGACTAAATTAGCCCATTTCATTCTAGTAAGAACAGATTATAACATTGAACAATTGGCTAAGGTGTACGTGAACGAGATAGTGAGTTTGCATGGGGTGCCCCTTTCTATCATCTCAGATCGTGGTACCCAATTCATTTCCAAGTTTTGAAGGAAATTGCATGATGAATTGGGCACACAACTCACTTTTAGTACAGCCTTTCATCCACAGACAGATGGATAATCTGAGAGGACTGTTCAAGTATTGGAAGACATGTTGAGAGCATGTGTGATTGATTTTGGAGGGCATTGGGATAAATTCATACCTTTGTGTGAGTTCTCTTATAACAATAGTTATCACTCCAGCATTGATATGGCACCATTTGAGGCATTATATGGGAGGGGTTGTAGATCACCCATAAGTTGGTTTGAGGCTGGAGATGTGAAACCTTTGGAGGTTGATTTAGTGAATGATGCTCAAGATAAGGTGAGGAGTATTCAAGCTAAACTTCTAGCAGCCCAGAGTAGACAGAAGGAGTATGCGGATCATAAAGTAAGAGACATGGAATTTCAGACTGGTGAGAATGTTCTTCTTAAGGTATTACCCATGAAAGGGGTGATGAGATTTGGTAAGAAGGGCAAGTTAAGTCCGCGATATATTGGTCCCTTTGACGTTCTTGAATGTGTAAGGCCAGTGGTGTACATATTGGCTCTACCCCATAATCTATTTGGTGTTCATCCGGTATTTCATATATCTATGTTGAAGAGATATCATTGTGACGGAGATTATATCATTAAGTGGGACTCAATTGTGCTAGACAAGGACCTCCAATATGAGGAGGAACCGATTGCTATTCTTGATCTTGATGTGCGTAAGTTGAGGACCAAGGACATTAAGTCTGTGAAAGTTCAATGGAAGCATCGTCCAATTGAGGAAGCTACTTGGGAAATCGAGAGGGACATGCGAGACAAGTATCCCCAATTGTTCGTCGAATCAAGTACTACTTCATTCTTTCCTTAGCCTACTTTTCCTAAGTTTTGTCACTCGGGGACGAGTGATGGGTAAATTGGTATCTATTGTAACAACCGGGTTCCGTCTTTATAGAAATGCCAACGGGGGAAAAATTGGGGCCGGAAAAACTTTTTCGTAGTACTTGAATTTTCCCAACATTGTCCACATTTGGAGAAAATTGAGTCACCAAGGTGTAGGGAAATCTGGTAACAATCGGGTGGAGTAATTATAGTTTTGATTGCATGAGTGGTTAGATAACTTGTTAAGGAATTCGTACGACTTTACGAAATTGAATTCGGGTGAGTAGAACTCCCGAAATCGATATTAGTGTAAATGGTATCTTTCTGATCTTCGTGGGTTAGAGGTGTGTTGTGAAATAGGATTTTGGAATTTCTTCAGTTGACTCTCTGGTTCTTTTTGTGCCACTTTGGCGAGATTTTGGCCGCTATAGCGGGGCCGCTACAACAGGATATGGGGCGTTATGGTGGGTACGACGAGACTTAAAATCGTAAGGAAAGATGACAAGCTTACTGGTTTGAAAATGCCGCTCTCGAGGGACTTTATGTAGTTCTGGCGCTGCCGCTGCAGTGGGATGAGGGCCGCTATGACGGGCCAGACGCGACTTAATGTCGTTAATAAACCCCTAGACGACCTTATTTGGCACTTTTCGACATTTAGAGCTAAGAAACAAACCCCAGGGGATTTCTACTCGTTTTTCACCATTCTTGAGGCTAAAGGTAAGCTTTTAACTCCCCGAATCTGTTTTTGATCGGTAGAACGTAATAGGATGGGTGAATATTGATTGGGGAGGGTTTTGTTATAGATTCTATGGTGGAAACAACCCTAAATTGGGTAATTGAGATCATGGGTTTGATCTAGGGTTCATAGAATTGTTAGTAATTCGGGTAATTAGCGATTGTTTGTTGCTCCCCGTGTTATTGTGATTGTTTGTAGACCAAGAACAAGCGGAGCGAATCCAAAAAGGGAAGGATCAAGTTTCTTAGGGTTTCAAGCTTGTTTCGAGGTAGGTGATGGTTGTGATTCTATGTTTGTGTGATGTATGTTTGTTCTTGCTTCATTATGACACTTGTATATGTATGAATGTTGCAATGTTGATCACACTTGTTGTAAATGAGATAGAGAATTGATGAATTCCATGAAATCATGACTTAAATGTATGATCTTGTTGATGTACTATTGTTTGTGATTGCGGTGTGTGAATGGGATCGGATTGCCACGTTTCGGCATAACTAATTTGGATCGGTTGCCACGTTTCGGCATAATTATAGGATCGGTTGCCACGTTTCGATATAAATATGGGATCGGTTGTCATGTTCCGGCATTCTAACTGTTTGGGTTTGGGTTCCATGAGAGGACCAATGATTTTACATAAAATGTGAAGTTGTTCATTGTTCATAAATGTTATTGTTATTGTATATGTTGTTATGTATGCATGTGATTATAATGTTGTTTGACTTGTTTATGTTGCACTAGTGGGATAGCCGCGTGATTCTACCAGTACACTTTGGTTGTGTTCTGATTCTGCACTTGCTCTTATTTTTGTTGAGTACAGGGCATCTTCACGCGACTATTGACAGACCTCGCTTAGAAGTTAAGAGATCGTCGCATCGAATTCAAGGGTGAGCCAATTCTTCCGGGCTGCTATGGAATTTTCTTTCGTCTATGTCCAGCATTTCCGGACTTAGACATTTGTTTAGTTAGTTGATTAGTTTATTAGATTTGGGTTGCATCCCTTCTTGTTTAGACTTGTTGAACTTTAGATGTTTTGGTACAATGACTTTCAGGTTCTAGGTATTAAATTTCTGCATTTGTTTAGTTAATTAACTTGCTTCCGTAACTTAATTGCCTTAGTATTGTTTTAGTTGCTTAGTTTGGTTGTAGTAGTGGTTCTCCCACCGGATGGTTAGTGTCGTGACCTAACTTAATTAGTCATGTATTTGCCCGTATTTTTGCTGGTTTAGTCTGTTACATATATTCTTATAAATCTATAGCTCCATAGACATACATAAAAATAAGTCAACAAGCTTTAATAAATATAGGCTTAAGTCATCTGCGATCCCTTAAAATTATCCGCATAATTCACTTAGACACCTCAACTAGGACTAGTACCTATTGAACGCCTCTACCCTCTCAAATTTGAACCATTCAGACACTTTATGCAGATATGGCACAAAAAGTATAATTCACATCTTGATGAGCTCGTGAAATCAATATTTTAACATTTTCCCTTTTCTTTTTCAATTTTTTCTTTTTATTTCTCATTATTTTTAAAAAAAAATAACAATCTGTTTCTTCTTTCTCTCTTTCAAAACCACATACCTAGTGCAACCACTTCTTCTTTCTCCCCCACAATATTTAAAAAAAAAAAAATCATATTATCATTGTCTACTTCCTTCATCTTCTTTTTTCCAGATAAAAGATGGAGATCACTAGTTATTTGACGGATAAAATGAAGATTATTATGTACGCCTTCTTTGCCGGAAAAAATAGAGACCATCTATATCTTCTTTATCGAAAAAAATAGAGATCATTATTTAAATATTTTCTCTCTCCCTCTTCACCTCTCCCCACACATACTCCTTCTTCCTCACAAATCGAACAAAAAAAAAATAGAAATCAAAATAAAAAAATAGATCTTTTAAGAAAAACTATCAATTTTAAATGAAAATAAGAAATAAGGCATAAAGAGAAATAAAAATGATAAATTCATACCTAATATATGTTAAAACCTCTAATTTTTTTAAAATGAGAGTTAACAATGATGGACAAGGCAACTGTTAGGGAAAGAGAAGAAATGGAAAGGTTTGAGGTGGGCGGGGTGCGGGGGTGGGTTGGGGGGTGTATAATTTTTTCTGTTTTTTTTAGTTTAAAGTATTTTCTTTTGGGATTTTGTTATATTCAAAATTCATTTTTATAATTATTTTAAATTAAAATATCACGTGTTTTCATTTGATTCGTCATTTTGCCACATCATATGCATGAGTATTACACGCACTTTCTCTTTAGACTAAGTGTCAGAAAAATGTTCAATAGGTACTAATTATTTTTAAAGATTGAAGTGTCTAATAGAAAACAATGTTTGTTAAGCTGTCTAAGTGAATTATACGGACAACTTTAAGGGGCTATAGATGAATTAAGCCATAAATATAAATACTCGATTAATGTTGGTGACTCATAATTAACTTTTAGTTTAGCCCATGAATTACGATGGGTCTTGTAAAACTCCGTTCAAGAAATGAATTATTGAAGGTATATGAATATGTTATAAATGGTTAATTTCCTTGCACTTATTCATACATTTACTTAGTTTTTGTTTTAAAAAATATTATAAATTTTTCCACTCAATTTTATTTACTGTTTTAGGTAGGTTTTTTATTTGGTCTTGTACTTTTTGTACTGAAGCATGTGGGTCATGCACAAAATAAATCGATCAAAATTCATATTAAATGTTTGATCTTTATTTGTATCACGTTTGTTTGCTAGTGAATATTATTCAATGATTTGATGTTAACCAGATGGGTTTGTTTTATTTGATCTATTTATTATAGACGACAAATTAATTAGAAAAGAATAAAACGTTTTCTCTATAGGACAGAAGTAGTCTCCCTTATGTAGTTATGTTAGGTTTTCTTTTTGGATTTGAAGTTAAAGTTAAAATAGTTAGGAAAAATAACATGACGTGATAAATATTTAGATTGTTTATTCCTTTAAAATACATATTTAAGGGGAAAGGGTAAAAAATACCTTTCAACTTTCATTTAATAGTTAGGCTTACCCTTCGTTATATTAAGTGGTTATTTATGACCTCATAGTTACGAAACTTAACACGCATACCCTCCAAACTTACAATTTTCCCCAAATTGACATCAAATCCCCAATTTCAATTCAAATTACACAATTTCTTCATTTAATCGAATCCGACTCACCTAATCATTAAATCCATTTTCTCCATCAATGAACATTTCCTAAAAAAAGGTCCCCCATTTTACCATGTATTTCCACCACCATACCAACAATATCTATAACAATTAACAATACACATCATGATTGATGAAATAAAAAAAGAACTTCATCAAGCACAAGTATTGTTTTTGTTTCCTTTTATTTATTTGTTTTTTGTTATTGACTTGAAGAAGTAAGAAAACCTTCTTCTCTCAAAGTGTGCTAACAGGCTTAGTTGCTTTTTACGATTGCTTGCTTCCAAAGGCTTACGCGGGACAGCAGTTTCATTCATCATCATAAAAGAGGAACGAAGATTCCCGATTGGGAGGCCTTGCCGCATGCTTCGTTTCCATTATCGCAATTCTATTCATAATTTCTTTCTTCACCATCAGAAAGATGGACAGATACGAGAGAAGAGGAAATAGAGGCCAAATCTATTACTAATTTAGTTGCTGCTGCAAGTCACCACGATGCTACTTTCCCCTTCCCTCTTTCCTCCATGAACAAAGCTTTGATAATTGTCTAAAAGTGCCTAAATTTGGTCGGATCTTTTTTTTTAGGCGTTGCTTCGACAATGTCCTTGAAGTCATGTCATGCCACACCTCCCTCTCTACCCTGTTAATGTTGAATCTGATCGATGAAATTATTGCTCCGACGAAGCTTCATTTTTCCCCGATAAAATTCATTGACGGGTTTTTTTCATTTTATTTTTCTCCTATCCGGTATTGTTTATTTGTTGCCGCATTTCTGCTTTGATAAAGAGAAAAATTCTTCAACACTCAATTTTTTGTGAAGAAGGATTATTAAAGAAAAAGGAGAATCGATTAATTTTATTTTCAATTGAAAAAGTTCAGCACAAAAATTTAGTTACATACTATAAAGGCCATTCTTAAAGGAGTATACAACTTAAAAGGAAGAACGATTTTTTTTCCTCTCATACCTGTGCAAATATTATTTGCAGAATTATGGCAGTAGCTCCAAATGAAATTCTTTTAAAATGGATATGTGAAATAAGTTTAAGTTTGTTTTTCTGAAGGAACCGTCATTTTCTATTATTTTGAGTTAAGATTGATAGGGGGGGGGGGGGGGCG
>JAJOOR010027250.1:0-13876 GCA_036250505.1 Solanum acaule
GATATCGAGCTAGGAATGGTGCCATTGAATCTGTTGTTTGACAAGTTCAAACTGGTGAGATTTTGCCAAACAGAGAAATCAAAAGGCAGAGGACCTGAGAAATTGTTGTAATGAAGGTAAAGATAAGACAAGTTTTTGAGGTTATCAAAGTCCATAGGGAAAGTGCCATTGATACCATTAGATCTAAGGCTCAAGATCTGCAATGCAGTTAAACGACTCAGTGTATTATTAGGAATTGGACCATTGAACCCAATCCCAGGTAACCTCAGCGCTATCACTCTAGAACCATCTTCATTACACCCCACTCCAATCCAGTTCTTGCAAACTGAAGAATTTGCATCCCAGTTCAAAGGGTGCAAATGAGGCAACTGATTAACAAAATCCAACAATGCTTGCTTATCATTTTCAAGAAGAGCAACAGTGCCTTGTGACAACAGAAACAATCCCACCAAGAAACCCAAAGAAACAATCCCCCACCACTCCCTAAAGCTCAAAACTTTAACCATTTCAAAGACTCTGAATGCCCCCAACCCCTCAAAAACTTAGCTTTTGTAGTCACATAAGAAGAACAAAAAGAGCATCAAGAATCTAAAGTTCAAAACTTTTCAAAAACTCAGCAAACATCCTCAATCCACAAAAGGAAATCTAAAGCTCAAAACTTTAATTCAAAAAAAACCCCTCAAGAACTTATCTTTTGTAGACACATAAGAAGAAGAAAAGAGCATCAAGAATCTAAAGTTCAAAACTTTTCAACTATTTCAAACATTCTACAAACACCCTCAATCCACAAAAGGAAATCTAAAGCTCAAAACTTTAATTCAAAAAAAACCCCTCAAGAACTCAGCTTTTATAAGTCACATAAGATGAAGTAAGCAAGCATCAAGATTCTAAAGTTCAAAACTTTTTCAACTATTTCAAAAACTCTCCAACAACACCCACAACCCACAAGAATCTAAAGCTCACAACTTTAATTCAAAACCTCATAAAAGGAAGTAGCAGCAGCTTAACACAAGCTTAAAGTGAAAAAAAAAGAAAAAAAGAAACAAACAAAAAAGAGAAATGCACTCTGACAACAACAATATGAAGATGCATGTGTATATATATGTATATAGGTGTGAGAAAAAAGAGTCAAATTCCCAAGAATGGTGTCTGCAAAAAGCAATGTGGGGTTCTGAAAAATGTGATTAAAAAAATTGGAGGTCACTCACAAGGTTTGAAATAGGGGAAGTTAGGGTCAAAAGGGTGTAATTTTAAAATGAAAGTAGCTACTAGTCAGAATCTGTAGTAGAAGAAGCTTTTCTTTTTGTTCGTTGCGCTTTAACTTTCCATTTGAATGCCAAAACCAAGACACTTAGAATATTTTTTTTAGAAAAATTCTCACATTTTCTTGATTTTTTCACTTGTGTTCTTCTTCTTGTTCATGAAGAAATGAGATTTAATTGGTGGGGAAGAGAAAAAATTTGATCTGCATTTACATAAAATTAAGAAGGCATGTGAATGGACATCCAGCTAGTAGTACAATTATCCTGTCTTGATAAAAAAACATTTTGAGTGTGATTGAGGAGAGTTACGATGGTGCGGTAAGTTTAATTATATATTTGAAATAAGAAAATGAAGTCATTTTTATTAGAAAATATTTTTGATTCTTTTATTTTACAATAATAACTATATATCTAATCTAGTTCCATAAATGAATAGCGGAGAGAATCGAATCTACACTGATCTTACTTCTATTTCGTAGAAGTAGAATAATGTTCTCAACTTAAATATGACAAATCAAAGCAGTTATAAAAAAAATACAAATAGTATAAAGAATATGAAACAACTAATTAAAAAGAAGTTATCTCAAAGGTTGAAATATGGAATAATGAAATTTATTATACACCAATTTATGATGCTTCTTTTTTTCAAGAGAAAAAAATATACATTTTTCAGTGCTATCATGAATATCTTGTCAATATTATCATAAGTATCTTGTTAACCAAAAAAGCAGGTACACATTTGATATGTATATTTAGCAAGTTAATTACGTTTAATTATAATTATTAAGTCCAACTCTCTAGTACAAAATTTGTCATTTAAGTATTATAGTAACATTAAACATATGTACAAAAGAAATAGTGAGTAGACCTATCTGTACATAAAATAGAGTTAAAAAGTCACGAGATGAACAAATGAAAATGATCTTATTGGCATTTACCCCACAATTTTTTTATAAAAAAAAAATATATATTTAAAAAGGTAACTATGACCAACAAAATAACAATAAGAAGAATGTATAGTAATTTGTTATTACTTAATAGTATCAACTTTTCTTAAGGGATGCTTTTTAAAAAATCATAACCAAATAAAAAATAATTTGACTTAATGGTAATTGCTTTTACTTTTTTTACTTTTTCCTTTTACAATCAACTTAATGGTGATTGCTAATCAAACTTTCTATTTGCAATGCGAAATATTATTTAACGTTTCTAATCATGTTGTGAATAATCAGAGGCGAATGTATGATGTATATTGTATAATATGAATTAAATAAAATTCAATAGTTTTGAATCAGATTATATATGTATATAAAAAAATATTGTAAACTTAACAGCATAAACGGATTACAAATTCGATGGTAAAGGAGGACTTGTCAGAATCTATAAGTGGATACGTTTCGACAAACAAGGATTGCATGTCACTTTAAATAAATCTTCGAAAAAGGAGGAAAAATTAATTATTTTTCCTACCTATTTAAGGCTAATGGAATGAATTATACGATACATATATTCAAAAACATAGTTGGAATTTTAATTTTGTGTGTTTTGAACTTTAAAGTGACTGCATCAAGTGTTAACAATTTGACTCTAAATTTAATATTTATGCACTTGAATAAAATTTTAACACAAATATATTATTTAAACAATAATTATCAAGTTTAATTAAATTTGTATCCAAACTTTTAGCTCTGCTCCGCAAATATATTCATTATTTCCCTCGACAAAATACATGCCAAGCTAGATAATTGCAAGTGATGGTCCATATAATTCCACGTGAATGACAAATGAACATCCATACTTTATCAGAATATAAATCGCATTAATTAATATATAATATATCCTCTGAGTTATTTTTTGAATTTATTTTTCAAAATAATAACTCCACAGCTGTGAATTATTAACAACCGATACTAGTATAGGAAATTATTTTAATTGAGATTTAATTAAAAAAATCGAGGTTCACCAACAACCTTCAATTAATTAAAATGCGTGTTTAGATCCCTTTATACATTATATACTGTGATAGTTAAATTATCTATAACTATGTCACCTTCAAATATAAAGTAATAGTACAAATTTAATATAATACTTTGACAAATTGAATAATTCAGTACTTAATAATTCATTAATATTTTTTAGAATTACAATTTGAGAGATTAAAAATGCATGTATCGATTAAATATGTTTAATCAAAATTCAAGGAATAAAATTATAAATAATTTATTGATATTTAAGGAACTAAATTAGAGAATCTTGATTGCCTAGCTAATGCTTTAAATCATTGACTATGGTTTTTCATGTTGATGGGTAGAAAATGTTTCGTCAATGTGGAATTATTAAAAGGGACTTACATCATATCATAAATTAATTAAATTAAAATTAAAAAATTAAAAAAAGAGAGAAAAATCAACTTGGATAATTATTAAGATAATAAAGATAGTCAACTGCCCTTTTGGGAGTATCCAATAAAAACAGGGACAATGCACTTGTAATTTCTTTCTTTTCACTTAACCATCAACATCCATTTGTCCCATTTTTCTGGTTTTATCGAGGTTCGATATTCGTATTAGATTTTAATTAATTTCAAATCATACATTGTATGAATTAATCTTTTTAGCGTAGCATTTTCAATAAAAAAATATATTTTAATTTTAGAGATTCTAATTTGAAATATTCGATTAAAGATAAAAGAAATATAACCATTTAACACGATTCAAATTGATTTGTCCTTAAATATACGGATGCATATATTTGAAAGGGAACAATTTCAATTATCCCTTTTGCTTTGTATGGGATATACATTAGAATAATAGAATCCATGTGTATTGTTTTGCTATTTAAGTTTTTAGATTTGACTATTTCTTGTTTTTTGGTGATTTGTATTATGAATGTAAAAAATTCCTTTCTTGAATAAGATTGGTCCAACGTTTTTTTCTATCAGTTTGATTTGATTCGGTAGATATCACGTCAAGATAAGATGATCACTTCAATCATGTATATAGATATTGACGGAGCTAGAATTTTCACTAACAATAACAATAACAAGAATACCACTAAGTGGAATATGGAGAGCGTAGATTGTACGCACACCTTACCATCACCTCGTGGAGGTAGAGATGTTGTTTTCAGAAAACCCCCAGTTCAAGTGCATCAAAGCCAAGTAAAAGGAGAAGAAAACAACAGAAAGAAAACATAGTCGATAATAAGAGTAGTGTAAAGATTACAAGAAAGAAATAATAACAACAACAAAATAGTGTGTTAATCGAAACACAATATACATCATATAGCAAGAACTATAAAGATATGATTAGTACTATGACATGACCTAACAAGTCTAAACCTACGCACAACAAGACGCTCATTCACCCCTACTAGCCGTCTACCCTAATACGCAACCTGCACTCCCTCCTATCTAGACCTCCACTAAAAGAGTTCAAAATTTGAAGAAGTAAATGCACGAAGAAGCTGAAAGAGGGTCAATCTTCAACATCTACTCTATATACATAAAAATGATTTTAATCGTGTATAAAATAATATAACTTTTCATCAAAAAGAGTTTGATAATTAAATCTCTCGATCCTATCTGACTTTGTTCCTGTATTGGGATTTTGATTTGATACCTTATTTGCATTAACCAATGAATGTGTATGACGACACTCCGCGATAATATCTTCTTATACTCTTTTAGCACCAATGGACTATAGTCTAAATAAAATCAAATATGACGTGAATCAAAGTCACAACCATAGAACATTCCTTTACAGTAAATAGAGTAGATTTTTTTTATGGAAAAACACACCCAAATTTAAAGTTTTTGATTTCTAAGAATTAACCTAAATAATCACTCGTCCAACTGCTAAAAAAGTAACCAGTAAATCTGACCCTAATCATTATTTGTACAAAGATCTCTTTAATCTACACAAGTGTAATACACAAATGTCAACTATAGAGACTAGAATTTACTACTAGGAAATTCTGGAAGTTTTGTTAGATTGGTACTTTGGGCTAATTAATAACAAAAAATCAGTGGCGCAGCGGAAGCGTGCTGGGCCCATAACCCACAGGTCCCAAGATCGAAACTTGACTCTGATACAATATATATATAAAAATTTAGATCAAATTATAAGTGTGAATTTCCCTATTTTAATTGAATTCTAATATGAATTTCTATAAACCTTCATTTCTGCAACGGAAAAGGGTCAAAAATATCATTAAACTATTCGAAATAGCTCATATTTACCCTTAAACTATATTTCGGCTCAAAATTACCCTTCCCGTCAAACTATTGGGTCAAAAGTACCCTTCTTATTAACGGAAGTATTGTTAAATGCCATGTGGATACCATATTGCATGTCAATACTAATTAATGCCATGTGGATACCATATTGCATGTCAATACTAATTACTCTTTTTTCCACTACCACATAGACTAAATCCCTAAATCCTAATTACTTTTTTTCCCCTCATTTCATTATTTTCCAGAAACGAAACTTCAATGAGGGAGAAGAGGTAAAATCGTTTCTGGAAAATAATGAAATGAGGGGAAAAAAGAGTACTTAGGATTTAGGGATTTAGTCTATGTGGCAGTGGAAAAAAAGAGTAATTAGTATTGGCATGCAATGTGCATCCACATGGCATTTAACAACTTCCGTTAATAAGAAGGGTACTTTTGACCCAATAGTTTGACGGAAAGGATAGTTTTGAGCCGACATATAGTTTAAGGGTATATATGAGCTATTTCAAATAGTTTAAAGGCATTTTTGACCACTTTCCGTTTCTGCAATTATAAACAAATTCCAGTACAAAGAACATTCATATTAAGGTTGTGTTATGCACGAATCATGTGATATCGAGTGTTCAACTCTTTTGTAACATCCATGTGAATAGGGAAACTGTATGGCTCCTAGTATGGCTGCACATCCATCTTAATATCCTCATTTTCATAACATGCATCTTTTGAACATGTAAATTTTTTATTGACCAACACTCCACTCCATACAAGAAAGATGGTCTAACCACTCTTCTGTATAACTTAAGTTTAGGTGGTACCTTCTTATCACACAAGACTCCAGAGCAAAGCCTTTATTTCATCCATGTCGTCCCAATGCGATGTGAGACATCATTGTCGTTGTCCCCACTATCCTAGATTATGGAACCAAAATACTTAAAATTATCTCTCTTGGGTACAGTCTGTGTGGCAAGACTTACATTTGCACTTCAAGTATTTCATTTTGGTCTTGCTCATTCTGAACTCTTTAGACTCCAAAGTTTTTTTCCAAACCTCCAACCTAACATTAACTCTGTCTCATTAATCAGTACCATGTCTTCCGCAAATAACATATACCATTGATTAAACCAAATAATTATTTATTTATAAATGATGACCAAACACAAATCTTTAGCTAATCAACAAAAAAGAGACATGGGGACAATGCCAAAGCTATTTATATATCGACAAATATTTTTGTGATAAAAGGTTGAATATAACATTCATTTCTGCAATTATGAACATATTCATTCAAAATAAGAGTTTGGGGAAACACTAAAAATGACCTTTGCCCACTTCCATTACATGTACTGTGTGTTGTACACTTGAACAAGAATGACATTTATACATGAATCATCATCTAAGTAGACTACTAAAAGAACATTGATATTAAGATTACAAACTGAACATGTCCAATGTTTTGAAGTTACCATACAAGGCTTGGGTGTACCACAGCACTTGATGCTTATCAGTTCATATCAATAGTCTTAGACTCTTAGTAATTTCCTTCCACAAAGGGAGGTTTATTATCTTAGAAAATCACATTTCTTCTTGACTCTAATTTTCTTCAACAATGAAAGTGAGATAACAACTATTAGTTGAGTGACCATATGAGATATAAGGGATTACATATACAAAATTTGTATTGTTGCACCCGAGGTATTGTACTTGTCTAATGGATCTATTTTCCGCTCTTATCTTTGTTTCTCTACATTTTCAGTTTTTTCAACATGAACTTTAATGTTCTTATAAAGAAAATCATCTAATACTTGCAATTAATGACAATCTTCCTAATATTTTGATCCCTATATGCTTTTGATATACAAAGTTTTGTGTGCTGCTAATTCTTTTTCCAAATATATAAATGCAAAAGTATAGTTGAGCTCACCAACATCAGGAAGTCCTTCCAGCTAATTCTCTATCAGAAAAGTCTTCAATTGTAATAATAAAATTATCTTAAGCATTTTTCTAACAAAAAAAAAAAAGAATGTTTTAATTTGTTTCGAAACATTAAAGAATGTTTTTTTTTTTATGGATCAATTTTTAAATTTAACTTTCACATGATATGTTTAATTAGACCACAAGATTAAAAAATATTTTGATATATATATATATATATATATATCTTTAGTTTAAGATCATAAAAAAATAAAACTTTTTTTATTAAAAAGAAAGAAATAACTTGAATATCAGATATAAAAAAATAATTAAAATTTAGGCCTCCAACTTATTTTTGGCTTTAGGACACTAATTAGCTTGAGCCGACACTGCACATTACCTCTGGAAAACAAATTGAAATCCCTCCTCTCACACCTGTTGGCGTTTCCTAAAATGCATAAAGGAGAGCAAGCTATCAGTTTTCACATAGCAACAAATTCTCTGTTTCACATATTTTAGATCCTTTCTTCTCTTCAATTTTCAAAATCTCTTTAAACAGGTGAGACTCAAAAAACCACTTTGATGCAGGACTATAATCTGAGGGTCCTAAAGGATGAAATGGAGATGAATATAGCAGAAATTCTAACATTTCATCAACAATAAATTTAAAGAAGCTCAAAACAGTGATTCAACATGAACCAAATGCAGTTTTCATTGCAAGATTAGTCGAAACACGAATCTTGCAAAACTAGGCAGATTGAGGAGGATTATGCTGATTTAACAACTCATTACTTTAGGCTCGGATTATATGTATATCAGTATATGCCCTAAAAGATTTAAAGTGTATGCATATCCAATCATGCTCATACTGATTTCAGTAGAGTTCTGAATTCGTCTCTACTTATCAGCTTTTCCACCCATAAATCAAATTGAGATCAAAGACGAGGACAATTGTTTCAGCACAATTGTCTTCAGAAATGTACCTTTTTGTTCATAAAAAGTAATTCTTTACCACGGTTAGTGTTCACGAAAGAACATGTCCTCCATGCAGTTTACCTTATACATAAAAACAACACAAGAAATGTCAGTTTTCAAAGATTTCAGATTCACAAATTCTCATCTTAAACACAAAAAATTTAATCTCAAAAGTAAACTAACTCGAACAAAGTAACCTCTTCGATTTTGAAGCAAAACTAGAT
Organism: Solanum acaule; assembly: GCA_036250505.1. NCBI lineage: Eukaryota > Viridiplantae > Streptophyta > Magnoliopsida > Solanales > Solanaceae > Solanum > Solanum acaule. Next base: position 8,607 of record JAJOOR010027250.1, read on the forward strand.
CACCCCATTCTCTTCCTTTACAATTTCTACATCTTATCTGCTGCAGATTTCTCCATTTTAAGAACACAGGTTGAATATTACAACTAAAACGCAGCAAATTTCTAATTGAGACAACAACAAACACTTGAGCTTCAATTACTCAATGCACTTAAAAATCGACCAAAAACCTTTTTTCTTTCGAAATCGAATCTATATCTGCGTAGAATTTCAAGTACAAATAAGGGAAGAAGAATCATATTTATAAAGCAATTTGGAGGTGTTAAAATCATTGGATTCAGATGAATCGAAAGGCAGAATAAGGAAGTCAACCTTACTGTATAATCACATTATACGTATAAATTTTGTCTCCGCTAGCAATTGAACCAACAAACAACAATAACTAGGGAGTGAGTGCACCTCCTTTTCACATGCCCAAACCATTTCAATCTTGCTTCTCTCATTTTGTCCGTTACAGAGGTCACTCTCAGTGGCGGAGCCACCCTATCTTTAGGGGGGTCATCCGACCCCCCTTCGGCGGAAAATTATATTATTTTTACATGGTTAAAATATTTTTTCATGTATATATAGTAGATGTTGAATCCCCTTGGACTATTTCGTTTGTCTATTTCTTCAGATTTTGAACCCCCTAATCAAAAATTCTGGCTCCGCCACTGGTCACTCTCACCTTCTCTCTGATAACCTCATTCCTTATCTTGTCGCTCCTAGTATGCCTACACATCCATCTCAACATCCTCATCTCCGCAACATGCATCTACTAAACATGTAAATTCTTGATTGACCAACACTCCATCCCATACAAGAATGACGATCTAACCACCTATGTATCTCCCCCTCCTTTTATTTCCTATGCCCCTAGTACTTAAATAAACAGGGTGCCTGTACCCTGATGCAGTTTCTTTCCAACTATATACTATCCTTTTATTATATATGATAAATGCCTGTTCTAACAAAAAAAAAAAAGTTTAGGTGGTACCTTTTTTAAAAAAAAAGTTTAAGCCATCACCTTAACGATGTGGGGGGCATGTAAGTTACAAAAGCAGAGGGGGGACATGGACTTAACCTCTGATAGAGAACAATGAGGATAAACTAAACAATCTACAGAAAGACTAAGATGACATAGACTTTCATACTATAAGCAAAATACATTGGTTCAACTAACAAAAAAATTACATTTGTCGTATCTTCTCCTTATGCTAGGAAGTTGCCACTTATCTGGTAGAAATAGTCCTTTCACCTCTTTAGGTAATAGTTTAGGTGGTACCTTCTTATCATATAAAACTTCAGAGGCAAGCCTCTATTTCATCGATGTCGTCCCAATGCGATGTGTGACATTGTCTATGTCCCTACTACCCTGAATGACAAACCCAAAATACTTAAAAATATCTCTCTTGGGAATAGTTTGTATGGCAAGACTTACTTCCACGTCTACTTTATTCAACGCAACGTTGAATTTACACTCCAAATATTCCATTTTGATCCTGCTCAACCTAAATCCTTTGAACTCTAGAGTTTTTCTCCAAACCTCCAGCCTAGCATTAACCGTGTCTCGTGTCTTATCAATCAATACTATGTCGTTCACAAATAATATAGATCACTGATTGAACCAAACCATTATTTATTTTTAAATGATGATTTATACATAAATGTTTAGCTAACCAACAAAAAAGGGACATGGGGACAATGCCAAAGCTATATTTAACCAACAAATATTTTTGGGATATAAAAAGGTGAATACAACATTCTTCTGCATTTATAAACAGATTCATTCAAATTACAACAGTTTGGAGAAACATTAAAAATGACCTTTCCCCACTTCCATTACATGTATTGTGTGATGTACACTCACACAAGAATGACAATTGGAACTTTTAAACATCAATAATCTAAGTACATACTAATTTCACACCAATAAAAGAACAGTTGATATTGGTTCTTAGTGTACGACCTCGCTGCTAATATTAAGGAGGTCATGCATTCACTAATTAGGTTGTGTTGTGCACGAAACATGTATTTAACTTGGGACGCGAGATTAGAGTGATCCTTCAACTTGTAGGCGTGACAGACAATTCCAATTTTCCGGTCCATTCTTCACCTGGCTTCAAGGTGATTGGTTTCTCGATAGCTGCTCCGTCTACACAAAGCATATGCTTGTATTCTTCATCTCCAAGATCTGCTATGGCTTTAGATTTCTTCTCCCATGGATTCCAAACCACTGTCATAGGTTAATGCAGAATGTTGAACGACAAGAAAATACGCAGACACTAGATTACAAACTAAACATGTCCAATGTTTTGAAGTTACCATACAAGGGCTGGGTGCACCGGATTACCCAAATCTAAGAAAAAAATGACGAATGGGATGAATTTATCTCATGACAAGACTCTACTTATTATCATTTCCAACACTTCCCTAACGCGTAATTATTTATTTAGCACTAGATGCTTATCAGTTCATCTCAATAGTCTTAGGCTCTTAGTAACTTTGTTCCACAAAGGGAGGGTTTATTATCTCAGAAAGTCACATTTCTTCTTGATTCTCTTTTTCTTCAACAAAGAAAGTGACTTTCTGAGATGATAACTCTTAGTTGAGTGATCATCTGAGAAATCAACTACACGAAGGGATTACATATACAAAATTTGTATTGTTACTCGAAAAAGCACCCGAGGACTGTACTTTTCTAATGGATCTATTTTCCTCTCTTATCTTTGTTTCTCTACATTTTCAGTTTTTCAACATGAACTATAATGTTCTTACAAGAAAAACATCTAATACTTGCAATTAACGACAATCTTCCTAATGCTTTGGTGGTCCCAGAATATGTTCATATGATGTAGATATACTTCTCACTTTTGACCATTCCAAGTTTTGTGTGCTGCTATTTTCTTTTCCTTGGTTTTGTTCCAAAATAAATAAATGCAAAAGTATAGTTGAGCTCACCAACATCAGGAAGTCCTTCTTTCTTTATCAGAAAAGTCCTCTTTTTCTCGTGATCGAAAACTGCTATCACATCAGATGAACTAAGATAAACTCGATCCACCTACTAACAAAGAATTTTTGAAAAAGGTGTGAAATTACAAACTCATTAATTGTTCTAGGAAACAAAAACATGAATCAAGTTCAACAAATTTGCTCCCACAGATTATTATCCAAACAAGGCAGACATTGATCTACTATCATCGTTCATTTCATTTCTACTTATTTCTTTTGGGCCAATTTTCATTAAAAGAAAGAGACAGAAGTTGAGGCATGATATGACTTGCTATATTGGAACAAGAATGTAACCGTAATTAAAAAGTAAGATCTCAGGGATTGTAACCCACAGAAATGATCTGCAGCTAACATCATGCTTACAGAACCAGCATCAGCGTCTGCTTACTATACATATTTACAACAAATGAGGAGGGATGAAATATATACTGCGGCTCACACCTTGTACTGGATTAGTAACACAAAGCAACACCACATAGCATAACCACATTAATTTACATGCTCAAAAGAGTGGGAAGGTAGGTGGGTGGGTGGGTGGGTGGGCGGAGAATCAATAGAAGTACTTCTCACCCATTTAGGAGCCAAAATTAGTAAGCAACAGCAAAGAGAAGAATTTTTTCAAAAAAGTCGCTTAACTATCATTTCTAACCTAAAATTCACTAAACTTTGAGTAGACTAATACAAAAAAAACACAACCTGAAAATACCAACTTTTCGATGGATAACTCATGTTTTACTCTCTTTTTTAAAAATCTAACGCATAAAAAATTCAATTAAAAAGCACTAAACCGACCCAAAACCCAAAATCCATATGAAGAAAGAAGAATTTATTAAAAGAAGGAACAGAACCGCACTCCCCAAAAACGCTGTTGAAAATTAGGGAGGAGGAAACAAAGTTTCAACCTGATTTTTCAGAGGCCTGTTTGGTTCTTTTGATATTTTACTTTCTTCATATGGGTTTTGGATCAGGTTGGATCAGAGCTTTCTAATTGAATTTTTTTTTAAAAAAGGAGAAAAATGAGTTATCAACCGGAAAGTTAGTATTTTCAGGTTGTGTGATTTTTGTGTTAGCATACTCAAAAGTTTAGTGATTTTTGTGGGGGAAAAAAAAGAAGCAATAGCTAGGTCACCATATGAGAAATTCACCAACAGACTAATAGCCGAATAGTCTTGGGAACACCTTATTGAACTATGACAAGCTAGTTTGATAAGACGTATGCTGTAATTTACCTCGGATTCAAATGTTAAGGCATCTCCTTGCTCTGTGAAACGTTCTCTGTTGCACAAATTGTCAAGGTAGTCAAGAGTCTCCAAGCCTTCCACTCTCACTTCACTGTCACAAGAGCAGTTAGTTTAGCTTAGCTATCCATCCAAGGGAGACTGTATGGATATGTCATAACTCATAAGTTTATTCAAACATGTGGAAATAGAAGAATAACAAGACATAATATGACTTTACCAATACAATATACCTATTTGGCTTATAACATTTCAGAAGGGTGAAAACATATTCATCCTGATTTTTTTATTTTTTTATTTTGTTTTAGTGAGTGTGTGTGGGGTGGGGGTGCTACACCATTGTGCTCCAGAAGTTATGAAAGCAACAAAAAGGTGTATGCTCTAGGTTTAAGTTATAAACGACTAATCTTATTCTTGTGTTCATATAGAAAGTTTGACTGTAGATACTCCTCCAAATACTAGATAGCAATTTTTCAATTAGTCGAAGTTAGAGACGGGAAACCATCATTCTGTTTAAGAGAATCCTTCAGTAACAAACGTTTATGATAGTTACCTGATATCTGAGACAGAAAAATAAGTATGGTATGCAATGGAGAAACTAAAAGGCTTGCAATTAACATTCCTGATGCGTGATGTCAGGGTAAGAGATCCATCAAAAGCCAAAGCAACTCTCAAGCGGAATTCAAAACTGGAGAAAGAGAAAAGATAGGACTAACATCACTAGCTGAAAATTTACTAGTATATCATTCAAACATTTAATAGTTATAACTAGTTTCACAACAGTATAACTATGTTGAATATTAAGAAAAGAAATGGATTATAAAGTTCGTACCCATGAGGCCAGATTTTAAGATCATCATCAGACGATTTAAGTAGTAAGTCAGTAAATGTTTTGCCATTGGAATCATTTGGGTGCAGTGGGGGAGGATTATCGTCAGTGACCCACATCTTATTTCTGGCAAATCCATGTTGCTCGAGGGAGCCCCGGTTTCCAAACTTCAGAAGTATACATACACATCAGTCACATTTCGAAAAGATTAGTGT
>JAJOOR010027251.1:0-16691 GCA_036250505.1 Solanum acaule
CCCCCCCCCCCCCCCCCCCCCTTTTCAGACATTTGCATTACGACAATTGATGTGTTGTTTACTAGGCTTGGACAACTGACTGTCGGAACTGACTAGAATGGTCAGTTGGAGAGTATGTACTCTTAATGGATGTAAATTTACATCTACTCCCGTTAGAAGAAAGAAAAAAGGCAGCTCAGTGCACTAAGCTCCTACTATGCACGCGGTCCGAGAGTTAGGTCCGGACCACATTGGGTCTTCACACTTCCGTGCTAATTGTGTTGATCTTAATGCATAGAAGTGATATATTTCTTTTGACCAGCTGTTCACAATTGTTTTTAAATCAACAGGAACTCATGCGTGGAAGAGCATCCAGAAATTCCAACACGTCATGTGGAGAAGTATCATCAGAGTACGACGAGATGAGTCGCAACAACATCAAGAAAGTTGCTGAAAGTGATGCATACACAGCAAGTTCTCTGTTAGATCTTCTTCGGTTTGTGGCACCAAAAATGATGAAGCGCGCTGAGGCACACTTCTCTCACGGAATAGCTGAAGACCTTGACGATCCGAAGTACACTCATTACAAGTACTGGTCAAATCCACTTGAGACCAAGTAAGAATAAGCCATAGTCCTCTTAACTAACTACGATCTTTCCCCCGTTCTTTCTTTATTTGAATATTGATTGTCAGTTGATCAACTTGTCATTGTCTGTGAAGTTAATTTTATAAGATTAATCATATGCATTGTGCCTTTGAAGCTATTCCATACTTGTATAATGAACTCGGCTATAGCCAATGATCCTATTTGTTAGTTAGCAATGGCGGAGCCACCTTATGCGAAGGGGAGTGTCAAATGAAACCCTTCGCCAAAAAATTATTTTGTTTAGCTAGGTCAAAATTTTAGTTTTAGGTGTATATTATACTATATATGTTGACTCCCCTTTGGTAAAATTTTTGGCTCCTCCACTGAGTTAGTTAGTTAATAGTCGGTATCTCTTTTCAGGTTGCCGGATGCTCCGGATATGGAGATATTCTGTTCATATGGAGTGGGAATTCCTACCGAGAGATCATACGTCTACAAGCTGTCATCTTCCGATAGATGCAAGAGCATTCCTCTTCAAATCGACAGCTCCGCATACGGAAGTGACAATGGGTGTTTGAAGGGTGGAGTACACTTTGTGGATGGCGACGAGAGCGTACCGGTCGTGAGCGCCGGCTTCATGTGCGCGAAAGGTTGGCGAGGCAAAACACGTTTCAACCCCTCGGGCATCTCAACATACATAAGGGAACACCAGCACAAGGCTCCGTCGAGTTTGCTAGAAGGGAGAGGCACAGAGAGTGGTGCTCACGTTGACATCATGGGAAATGTTGCCTTCATCGAGGATGTCCTACGAATCGCTGGTGGTGCCACCGGTGCAGAGTTGGGTGGTGATAGAATCTACTCGGATATCATGAAAATGTCAGAGAGGATAAATATTCGGCTTTAACCGCGATAATGCGCGCGATTTTGACTGAGGGATGAAGGACAACCTCAGAGTAGTAAAGAGCACAATAATAGGATAGTGATGATGAGAGTAGAACACTGAAAACAACTACAAGAAAAAGACTTGAGAGGACAATCAATTGATGGAAGTATGGGATGTGTAAAGTGAGGGACTTTATTGCATTGAATGTAAGTTTCTAACTGAGAAAGAGGGGGTGAGGGGTAATTAAGAGTAGCATTTTGTCACTTTTGTAATCTACTGAATAAATGTTCACCTTATGTAATCAGGTACAATAAGATTCTGGCTGTTCTACTAAAGAAATTCTTTAGCTTAGAGGAGCGACGAAGTCAGAAATTTTACTAAAGGACTAAAAATATAAAGAAAGAAATAAACATATCAAGAAGTTGAGAGGATTCAATAGTTACTACTCCCTCTGTCTCAGTTTATGTGACCTACTTTTCTTTTTAGTCAGTCTAACATTTTATCCTTAATGAAATGATTTATAGCTACACAAATTTTTATCATTCATTTTGGATTGCAAGTTTTAAAAGTCTTTCTTTTTTCTTAATCTCCGTGCCGAGTCAAAGTACGTCATCTTCGTGTCGAGTCAAAGTACCTCACATAAAATAGGACGGAGGGAGTAATATTTATTTACATACATAAAAATAGTTGTGAAACGGTCCATCTACTTTATGCAAGAAAGACGTAAGATTTGTACACATTCTACTCTTTCCAAATTTCATGTATAGTTATATTATTGGGTATGTCGTTATGCGCATTGGTATACACATTTTTTTTTATAAGGGGTTAATATTTAAAGAAGTGAAGAAATGAATAAATTGCTATTGCAATATCATGTTTTATATTTATTCTCATATATTCAGTAAGACGTGTTACAATTTACATGACACTGTGGGGTTTTACCCAGTACTCACTCGATGGGCAGATGTTGTAGCGACTTACATGACACTGCTTGAAGCAAGGTATATCCGTCCCTACATACATATTAGCTGCTTCCAGTTTGAATTATATATACGGCTAAAATAAATTAAAATTTATGTGTCATAGTTATTATTTTGAGAGTTAAAAAAATGCTTTCTCCGACCACTATTATTTTAAATTATTATTATTATTGTGAAAATACTAGTTGAAAATGGTAATTATTTATTCTACTATAATAGTAAAAACTTATTCGTATAAATGTGTTAGAAATATTATTCTTTTTATTTTATTTTCAGTAGTGGAGATAATCCTACTTAATGCCAAACATACGAGGACTTTATTATCTTTCTTTTCTTATTCTTCCTAATTAGAATAAGCCTTCACAAATTGTGATTTATAGTGATTTTTTTTTTATATGTAAAATGTGAAAGTCATTTTTTAAAAAGGAAAAATCTATCTCCAAATTCACACGGAAAATTGATTAATTTAGATCTCGTATCAAAATAAGACACACGGAAAAAGTAATACACTAAACACTTAATTAGCTGTTGTCAGCTTTACAAACTTATATGATGTTGATTGAAGAGCTACTGCATATGAAGTCAAGCAATTTAGAGAAGCATAAGATATTATAGTATTATATATCTGACAATTATTTTTAATTTAATGTAGGTAGGTTGCTAGTATTTAAGTTAATTCTTTTTTTATAAAAAAATAAAAAAAGAAACAGAAAATAAAAAAAAATGTGTCAAACAAGCTCCCAAGACGGATAACATTTTACATGAACAAGTTATGCCAGTGAATTTTAGTTGTAACTACTGACTATATATAATATATATTATAATTTTATACTAAGCTTCCAAATTTTTGTCACAGAAAAAGAAGAAGATAATAATTTTTTTTGTTAATCCAATAGTTGTTGATTAGCTGTTATTCAACCATATAGCTTATGGGAAACAATAAAAATTATTCCAAGAAAGAACAATAAGAAGAGTAGAATAGTTCAAATCCTGTCACATTTATTTTTTCGCTACTAGAAAAATATAAGAATTATCGATAGACAAATTTTATTATTAAATAACAAAATTTCATTGCTAATTCAATTTGGCGATGGATTAACAATGGATTGTATTTTTGTTAGCCATGAGCAATTTTGTAACAGATTAACGACGAAATTTATAGCTAATTTCAATTAAATTTCAAATTATGATCAGGCTGAACTTCCATAAAATGCTATATATATGGTTGAATACTTTATTGTCTTAAGTTGAGGAATTAATAGTTACCACCCATAATTGTGATGGGAGAGCTAGGTTGTTTCGATTTTTAATCAGATATCTTGAGTTTAAATTTTAGAAATGGAAAAAAAAAAACTGATAAGGAGTGATTCTCTCTTTAATTGGTTTTGCACATGCACGCAAATTCGTATTAGTCGAATTTCAAAGTAGTACAAGACTAAAGACTAAAGAGAAAATTAGTATATTATTAATCAGAATTTGATCTTATTCAAGATAAAAATTAAAAAGTGATTCTCTCTTTATTTGATCTTATTCGACCCTAAATCAAAATTAATTAGAATTTCAAAATAATATCAGATATCGGGTGAAAAATAAAAAATTAAGGAATTAATTAAACAGAATATAGATATCATTGATGTAACCTTTCAACCAATTGACCTCTTTAAATAGTCCTCAAACTCTTTTCATTTTTCACCTCCACAAACACTTCAAATTATTGAATTAAAAGAAAAAGAAAAAACACATACAATTTTTCTTACATATTTTTTAAAAAAAGTATTTTCTATAATGGGAATTTCAAGTCTTTTGAGGATTTATTTATTTGTATTTGCCTTGGATATTTTGATTAATATTGTTAATGGGCAGCCTTTAGTTCCAGCATTATTTATTTTTGGAGATTCAGTTGTTGATGCAGGAAATAATAATTATCTTAAAACAATTGTCAAGGCAAATTTTCCTCCTTATGGAAGAGATTTTCCTAAACATATACCAACTGGAAGATTTTGCAATGGAAAACTTGCCTCAGATTTCACAGGTTTTTTCGATTTAAGTTATATATATCAATAGTTTAATTTTATAAAATGTATACCGGATGTAATTTAATACTCCTATGTTGTATGGTACATACTAGTTGTCATATTTGTTTACTCTACTATGGAGTAATACTTAGGAATAGTTTCAGAGACTTCTTTTTCAAGTTTTGCTTCGTAAATACTAACCATTCCTATAATTTACAAATTTTATGCTTACCTGTCATATAATAATAATAATAATAATAATAATAATAATAATAATAATAATAATAATAATAATAATAATAATAATGTTTGCTTATTATTAATGTTAAAAATCAATTAATCTCCTCTTACTAATATACTCTTTTCTAATTTTATTAATTTTATAAACATCTATTTTATTTTATTTTAAATTTGTACACTGAAGTGTTAAAATAACAAAAAGGGGTGGAACTATCAAAGAATATTCAACCCTCTTGTCCATTTGGCAAAGAAACATTTGCTACTCCTACTAAAACACAAAATTTAGACGGATCAATTTTATAGCTCTACAATAAAATTCACAAGTAATTTCACGGAGCGACGAATTAAGAATAACTTATCTAAAAATTATGTTAGCTATGAGACTTTTATTGATATATTCACTATGAGTTTTGTATAATCGATCTTATATTATACAAAGTTAAAACTTAAATCACTTAAAAGCAAATGTAATGCAACAAGCTAATAATCATTAAGTATATAGGTTTTGAGTTTGAATCCCTGAAAATAAAAAAAAGACCTTGTTGGAAATGCTGAGATTCAAATTTAATTAAATCTTAATACAAATACCGATTATCGAGTGAGAAATATATATATAAAAAAAAACTAATGTTTGTCCTTTGTGTTGAATAATGCAGCTGAGAATCTTGGGTTTACTTCATATCCACCAGCTTATCTCAGCAAGAAAGCCAAAGGAAAAAATCTTTTGATTGGAGCCAATTTTGCCTCAGGTTCATCTGGTTACTATGACACTACTTCTAGGCTATATGTAAGTAATAGTCCTTTTATTCCTAATCGAAGATCTAGTATTTAAATTTTAAAAATAAAATGACTTTTAAATAAAAATTTCGGGTTAAGGCTTTGAAAATAAAATTAACTTTGGTAGGAAGTGTTTTACTTCCCGAACGGGTATCAGAAACTAAGTGATAAAACAAACTAAAGGAAAAAATACTCACTTTTCTATTTCAGTTTATGTGACATTATTTTATTTTTTAGTCAATTTTTTTAAAAAAATCTAAATTTAGAAAGAAATGAACTTAAAATTTTCATTTTACCCTTAATAAGAAGCTTTTGTAGTCATACAAATGTTACATAACGTTTTAGACCATAAGTTTCACCCGTCTTATAACCATACAAACGTCGGTATAATATGTTTTAAATTTTATTTTTTCTCAAAAGTTCTTTTCTTTTAAAAAAATAATAACAAATTATGTGTCTAGCTAAACCTATCACATATATTGACTAACATTTTAATATGTATTTTTTCATCTTATTGATATACAAAAAATTGTAATTTATAGTACTAATTTTCGTATAGTTTTTGAATAACTAAATCTTTTATTTAAAATATCGAATTAATATAATCTAATTAATTTGACTAACATCTGTTTTTTTCTTCTTCTTTTTTCTCAGGATGCAATTCCTTTGAGCAAACAACTTGAATATTACAAAGAATACCAGAAGAAATTGGTGGTAATTGCAGGGAAATTAAATGCTACATCAATAATAAATGGTTCAATTCACTTAACCAGTGCTGGAAGTAGTGATTTTGTTCAGAATTATTATATTAATCCTTTGCTCTACAAAGTTTACACTCCAGATCAATTCTCAGATATCATCATCAAGTCCTACACTAAATTTATATTGGTATATTCTTTTTTCTTCTTTATTTTTCGAAAACAACCTCTCTACATTCATAAGATAGGTATAAGATCTGCATTTTGCATATACATTATCTTCTTCAGACTCCACCAATAGAATTACACATAATATATCGTCATAGTTCTTGTTGTTAAACAAGCAAATCTTGTAAGAGTTTAAGTTATGTACACCGTATGTATGCACTATAACAAAAACAATTTTTAGCGGCAATAAATAGACACATTAGTTAAGTGTCATTAGATCCAGTGTTGCTAGGGACATATACAAAGAGTGTTAATTACCGCTAAAATTATATATTTAACAACAATTAAGCTATTGCCGTTAATTAATTGCTGCTAAAGATCATTTCTATATAGCGATGTGTGATTAGTCAAAAGTCACTCAAAGAATATTTATAGAAAATATTCTAATCTTGAAAATACAAGAAGTTACTTATTACAACAAGTGCAAGTGATCTGGTGGTATAAGAATTTCTTACGTTAATGATTTAATAAATTTAAGTTATATATACTGATAATATAATAAATTTTTTTTACATAAGTAAGATAATATAAATTTGGTGTGTTGTGGCTGATAGGAATTGTATGGATTGGGAGCAAGAAAGATTGGAGTGACAACAGTACCACCAATTGGATGTTTACCAGCATCCATTACAATATTTGGCAAAGATAACAACAAATGTGTCAAAAAGATGAACAAAGTGGCAATTTCATTCAACAATAAGCTCAATGACACATCTATCAAATTGCAAAAAAAGCTTTCTGGTCTCAATCTTGTTATCTTGGATATCTACCAACCCCTCCATGACCTTGTCACACATCCAGCTGATAATGGTAATTATACTTCAATCTATGCAACCTTTTCTTCAAAAAAGATAGTCCGATACACAAAGCATCTTGCATTCACTCACACAGGATCTAGATAAGGAACCTTCTCTTGGTTCTTGACAAATGTTGGGATTTTGTGGCGATCCTATGTTGCTACTATAACAAAAATAGTTTTTAGCGGCAATAAATATACACATTAACAAAGAATGTTAAAGCCTATACCGGCATTAGTTAATTGTCATTGAATCCAATATCGCTATAGGTTTTACAGACATTTACAAAGAGTGTTAATTACTAAAAAAACAACAAAATTACTCTCAGTAATTCGAGAATTAGAAATTAACTTAAATTATTAAGTTGTTCAAATGTTTAACTTTATTTAAGATCTGCATACATTTTATTCATCACAGACTCTATTTATAGAATTATACTGAATATGTTATTGTTGTTCAAATATTTAATTCTTATGCAGGTTTTTTTGAAGCAAGAAAGGCATGTTGTGGCACAGGATTACTAGAAACATCCATATTGTGCAATGCAAATTCTCCAGGAACATGTGCAAATGCATCTGAATATGTGTTTTGGGATGGGTTTCACCCAACAGAAGCTGCAAATAAAGTCTTAGCTGATGACTTGCTAGCCAGTGGCTTATCCCTCATCTCTTGATCATTTTTTCTTGGCATAATAAAGAGATAGACATTTTAATTTGGTCTCAACTAAACACCTAATTTTTATTGTGATCATCTAAACATTTCAACTTAACTCAAATGTGTCTCACAAAAGTATATCTTAACTTTGAAAATGCACATCTATACAGTAGACACCTTTAAAGGGATGCATTTTAGATGTGTATTGTCAAATTTGAGGTATTTACGAGGTCAATTAAATCAAGTTAAAGTATCTAGATGAACATTTTCAAAATTGGGGTGTTTAATTCTCAATTGAGGAAGTTTAAAATGTCTATTTATATATTATGTCTTCTTTCTTAAGTGGCAAATAACAAAGTCTTGAAAAATTTATTGTTGGTTGGACTTACATTATGTTAGTATAATACCATTCTTGTGTAATTTTTCGTTCCTTTTTTTTTTTTTTTGTATTTATTTTGGTTATGATGTTGCCAATGGAATATGTAGACATATTGTTGTATTAAACTTGTAAAAGTTTTTAAATTGATGCAATTATTCAAAGATATAATTACATGAGTTCAATTGTTATTGGCAGAATCTCAGATTTGTTTTCCTTGAAAGTCTCAATTAATGTTTTGATCATCAAGATGGAAATTTGAGCATACAATTTTTACAAAAATTAATTATATATAAAAAAGTATATTTATATAGTGTATAAGTGAATTTTAAAAAATGACATAATATATAAATGACCTAATACATAAATGTGCCATTTAACTTAACCTCATTTTACGTTTATGTCCTCCAACTTTGGATATGTACAAATAGACACTTAAACTTGTATAAAATTGAACAAGTAGACACATGAGTCCTACGTGATACAATACAAGTAAGATAAAAAATGACATGTAGGACATATGTGTTTATTTGTTCAACGTTATACAAATTAAATGTGTACTTGTGCAGACCCAAAATTGAAGGACATAAATGTAATTTGAAGCCAAGTTCAAAGGCATATTTGTGTATAGACATTCAAATTTGGCATCTTCATAAGTAACCCTTCAACTTTGAATATGCGTATCTGAACACTTTAATTTATCCTTATCGAGTTGGTCAAACATTCCGACTTACATAATAATCATCTAAACACCTTCAAAATTTATGTGCCACATCAGAATTAGATGTCCACAAGATGCAATACGGGATGAGTTGGAGTGCTTATCAATTACTCCCTATATCTCAATTTATGTGACTTACTTTCCTTTTTAGTCAGTTCCAAAAAGAATTACATATTTCTATATAAAGTAGTAACAATTTAACTATAAAATATTTATTTTACTTTTAATGAAATGATTTACAGCCACACAAATTTCTATCATTCATTTTGGACCACAAGTTTTTTTTAAAAAATTCTTTCTTAAATTCCGTGCAGAGTCAAATTAGTTCACATAAAATGGAACGGAGGGAGTAATCTATATTCAAATTCACATCCAAATTAAACTAACCCTATGAACACATAAAGTGGAACACTATAAAAGACAGAAAACCCGGCGAATTTTCTCGTTTGATTTTGTGAAGAAGAAGATGGACTACAATCTAGCAGCACTGAAAGTGTTTTGCTCACAGCTAAACAACGCCAAAGCAACCACAACACAACAATCACAGGCAGCTTTCACTCTCTCCGGCATTCTCTTTCAACGTGTCTGGCTCCAGGTCTCATTCTTCCTATCCCCTTTCATATTCCCCGTTTAATTTGCTTCGTTTTCCCTATTTTATTTGAAGAATTAACCTAATTGGAGCTTCAACAACCGAGGAAATGAGATCTCTAGCTTGCTTACGATTTGAATAGAAGAAAATGAACTTTTCAGATAGTAAAATGAAGATCATTTGTAAAAAGGACATAAAATAATAAAAAAAAGTTTGTAAAGATCTGGAAAACCCTCCTAGATCCCACATTTTGTGCCGAGTGTCTATTGAAAAGGTCTGGGTACATCTTATCCCTCAGCAGAGATCACTTGTGCGATTAGACTGGGTGTGTTGTTTGTTGTTGTTGTATCAAGTGTATGATCTATCTATACCATTTAGGAAGGAAAAATTAACTATGTTGTTGTTATTGTTGTTGTAATAATTGTATAGTTGCACCTAGGTGCGGCTTAGTGGTCAATGAAGTGGGTTGAGAACTATGAGATCTCATATTTAAATTCCAGCCGAGGCAAACATACTAGGTGACTTTTTCAGATCTATCTTAGCCTTAGTTGACAGAGTTACATGGTACTTGTTGCTCTTGTGGGAGGTGGTAGGTATCTTGTGAGATTACACTGGATATGTCGTTGTACCAACTATAATTGCACCAAGGGTGTGGCCTAGTGGGGAGTGAGTTAAGAACCAGAGTCAAAAACACTAGGTGATTTCTTCCTATATATGTTAGTCTTGGTGAATAAAGTTACCTAGTACCTGTTGCTAGTAGGAGGTGGCAAGTATCCTGTGGAATTAGTCGATATGCGCGCAAGCTTGAATAAGTGTTCTTAGTCTTTTTCTTGATAGTAGTATTTGGGAAGCTCTGGTCAGCTATTTGTGAAAAGATCCCATTTTAACTGCAGGGTATTCTGGTTTCAACACCTACTACTGACTCCTCCGGCCGATTCCTCCTCGACGATGGCACAGGGGTCATTGAAATCCAACTTCTCAGCGACTTCCTCACAGTTTCTTGGGTGAAAGGTCAGTAATTGTTAAGGGAAATTACACATACCTCCCATGAGGTTTCAAATATTACACAAACAAACCCCTTCCTTCAAATTTTGTGTGTTAGACATATTTTGTTTAAATCATTTGATCTACTAGTGCAAAGATTTGCTGGGAGTAGTTTGATTTATTTTTTTTAAGTATCAAAACTATTGGTAACTCTATTTAATCTTTTCATGTTGCTTTTAACTCCTTGAAATGATATCCTGTTTAATTTTAAGCTTGTATACTTTAGCTGTACTCTACTTTGACTTTTTGCTTTCATAAATTTGGAGTTATTAAGAAAAGTCGAATGCGTCGATGAAAGGATTAGATTCTTGATCTAATATAATTAAGTTAATGTATAAACGGCTAATCGGTCTACTTATAAACTGTCAAGTCTGTGTAATATTTGGAATCATAGGGAACTCTATGATACAGGTTGAGATCTCAAGGGATCATGACTAATCATCCCTTTATTATTATGTTCCTTGTATTTTTACAGTTGTTCTCTACTAATAAATCTGTACTTGTGCTTGCCTTATTTTTGAACAGGAATGTATGTTATGGTTGTTGGACTGTATTTTGTCCAAAAAGGTGGCCTCCCTTTAGTTAAGGTAAAAAAGGATAACCTTTCCCTCTAAGTGACTTCCCACTTCATTCATGTTTAATTAGGATTTTTCTTCTGTTAACTTGCTTTAGTGTGGTTAAACATTTTGGTTTGAGCTTATTCAGAGTGTTGTGTCATTGACTGCATCAATTGATTAAATTCGTAAATCTGTTAATGGCAATGTTTTTGAAGGTGATTGCCCAGCTAACAGTAAAATAATTTCATTTGTTCTAAATTCATCTCCAATCTACTACGAAACAAAGTTCTGCATTTGGTGTAATGCTCCTGAGTCCCCGAGTTCTTAATCCTGATCTCTAATACTGAAATCTTATTAGTTTAGTACAATATCAAGGTTTACTTTTACTCTCAACCTTAGCAATCAAGGTGTTTTGCATAGCATGGATAGGAACCTATAAAAGCAATGGTTATGAAGCACAACTGCACAAGTAAATCTAGTCTCTAAAGACAAAAAGGCAAATGGAGGGGTTGCTTTTGAGGGAGGGGGAATGAGAAATATGTAACTATTACTCCACTCCATCTGTCAGTGTTCTTCTTCAATTGAATAAGAGACTCATTAATGATGAGAAAATCTGGAAGAGGTTCTGATGAGAAGAGTTGCAACTAGACAAAACCTAGCTTTTGTAACTATTTTATGCTGTTTGAACCAATGTCACATAGTGAAAAGTTGAATTCAACCATATCAGCATTGTGGAATCATTCGTCATATCATAATCGTATGCAACTACACTTTGGAATTGGTCAATCAAATCTTTACCTTCCATTAACTGCAAAGAGTAGCTTAGTTTCTATAGCAGAAAGCTGAAACGGCTTAACTATGTTTGTTGCATTAAGCTCTTAGTATCAGCTGGTGGGTTAGCCCTTTTGAAAGCTTAGTAGCTGCAAGACCTGTCAAGTTCCCACTTAATTGTGCCAATGTAGTGCACTCGGTAGCATTCCTATCTTCCTAGGCTTTTCTCTGAGCTGTTCAAGCCATTCAGGGTTAAAACAGAATGACTTGTATCGTGTTTCTTCCTAGTGTGATTGAGCAGATTATGATATATATTCCTTTTCAGCATATTCGTCATTGGGATATTCGATGTTGTTGTAGTGGAGGACCTGTGGATTTGTTCACCTGTATAAGACAGACGTACTATGATAGACTTCCATCTCAGAGATCCACAAGCTACGTGGCTCCAATACCATCAAGCATGCTGTAGAGTGCCCATGCTATTGATGCCAATAATACTGTGTACATTTATGCTAACACTGTTGGAACTCCAAATGCCAAATTAATGTATAACCTAATACTCATCCTTCGAGGTTACTGATTCTCTGTCTAATTTAGTGGTGGGGCTTGGGAGTGTGGAAGGAATTGTCTGGCTGTTACTCATGGAATAATATTAATATCGCAAGAAAATGAATGGGAATGGTGACCGGAGAAAATAGTGGTAGAAATTTGTCTCCGAAAGTGGAGGAGGGGCTTCAGAGGGTCGAGAAGTTCAGATGTTCATCCTGCGTGATGAGGGACAAGCGGTGGAAGAGGAAAGTTTCGTCATGGATATAGGTTTCCTAATCCTAAGGGAACAAGGGATCTAAAATTACCATTTTCCTAATGTGTTTTCATTAGACTAAGGATAGAATTCTCCGAGGGTTAGGATGGATTGAGGAATGAAAGCTCGAAGACAAAGAGAACCGGGCTTTTCCAAAGAAGGAATTGTCTCTGTTACTCAAGAAATAGTATAAATATGCAAAAGAATGAATGGGTGACTGGAGAAAATAGTGGTAGGAAATTCGTCTTTGTAGTTAAACCATCTATTCCGCCCTACTCTTGTTTCTGTAAACATTGCCCTAAGTTATTACTAAAGTGATTTTGAAAGAGAGAAAGGTATGTTGAGCTCATTTACAGGCAATATAGTTCAACTTTATAAGGAATGGTTTAGTTGTCACTCCTGGAATATTATAAATAGCACCAGAAGAATGCTGACCAGAAAACTTAGTACTACAATCAATTGTCTTTGTCGCTGAACCATCTTTCATTTGCCATACTCTTGTTACTACAGACGTTGCACAACAACATATCCAATGTAGTCCCACAAAGTGAGGTCTGTGGATGGTAAAGTGTATGCAAACCTTTCCCCCACCTTAGAGGTAGAGAGCTAATCCAGAAAAAGAAGTAATAGAACTACAAAAAACAACATATAATAACAAAAAACAACAAATAGTAACAGAATATAAACTATGATAATCGAGGAACAAGGGACAACACATAGTAATAGAAATCGAAGGACAAGAAACTATTTGAACAATACTAAGACTACAAATACAAACGGATAGCAAGACAACGCCATCGCTATCTACTAACCTTTTACCCTAATCCGTGCTCCACACCTCCGATCCAAGGTCATGTCTTTGATAAGCTGAAATTGCAGCATGTCCTATCTAATCACTTCTGCTCAATACTTCTTCGGTCTACCTCTACCACTCCTGAAACCATTCCTAGCCAACCTCTGTATTGGGGAATCCGTGCATCTCCTCTTGGCATGTCTGAACCATCCTTGCCTCGTTTCTTGCATCTTGTCCTCCACCTTGTCCCGGATATACTCATTTCTAATCATATATCTCCTAGTATGCGCACACATCCACTGCGCTGAAGTAATAACTAGAGTGATTTTGGAAGAGAGTAAAGGTATTCTGAGCTCATTGATTGTTGGTCTAGCAGTATAGATTAATTTTAGAATCATTGTTTTGCATTAAACATGAGCTTGCACTTGGGTGAAACAATAGTCATCTTTGTTGTTGTTATTATTGATAGAACAGAAGCTAAAGCATTTTCAGACCATTTCAATTCAGCTGTTTTGAACAATCAATATTCATACCAAACGGTCCAGTTTGGCAGTGTATTGAAGAAGCATTCATGCTGTAATCTGATAGAAGGCCATATTTTCTGTACCCATTCCTTCACTGAGGTAGAATGTGTGCAGTCTACAAACTAGATCACCAAATTAACCTATCAGACAAGAATTAAGATTGCTTGCTCAGCATAAAGAAGTGTATACAACATGAATATATGTTTTAGATGGGGGGCAAGATAGTTTTCGTGGAAGATTGTACTCCTTCTGGCTCCTTAATCTTATCAGAATGTAGTACTTCCACACCTTTCTGCACCAAACAAGAGCAGACAATGATTATCTTACAATCGAAAAACTATTAGCTGAGCTTGGTGCTTTCTTGCTGATTTTAAACCTTGTGAAAAAATTGAAAGCAATGTTTGTTAGTGGATTATTACTCGAAAATCTGCAGGAGCAAGTATATTTTGCTCTTAAATCTACGTGTATTAACATAGCCTTCTGTGAATATGCATTGCTGTGTTAGGTTTACGATGTCTCTTGTTTCGGTTGTTAACTTCTTATATGATATTCGTAAGCATCTTCTCCCTTTTCAGATACACAAAATTGTTGACCTTTCGCCATTTCCTGACCGAGAATCTATGTGGTACCTAGAAGTTATTGAGGTATTTAAACTCTTCTACCAACCTCTATTTGAAGAGTAATTAAAGAGTTAAAGGCAGCAAGAAAAGGAACATCATACAAGATCTTGTATGATTGTACCAAATGGAGTTCTAGTTCATATATTACTAATAACCTTTTTAGGGGCAGTTATGTTACATTCTCTCCGTTTCAATTTCTTTGTCTTACTTTTCCATTTTAGTCAGTTTAAAAAACAATGTTTCTTTTCTTTTTTGGCAACTCTTAGTTCCATCTATCTACCTGACATGTTTAAAACCACAAAAATTAAAAGATATTTTGGTACATTCTACGTATCTTTAGTTTAAGATTATAAGATTCAAAAATCTCATTTACTTTCTTAAACTCCGTGTCAAGTCAAAATCAGACAAATAAATTGAAATGAAGGGAGTACTTGTATCAGTTCTCCTGTTTCAAACTTCCGACCAGTTTTTTTTTTTCCAACCAAGATTGTCATCCATTAATTCATTACGGACATAATATGTTCAAAGGATCGTACAACATCATTCACGATTCAAAGAAGTTGAAAACTTAGCTACTAAATTTTCTACTAATTGTTTTACTACATATCATTGTCAGCACCTCCCCAGTTATTTCTTACAAGCATAGTGACTGAACATTAGTCTCTTGATTTAAATTTTGAAATAGAGCAAGGTAAAAAGGAAATAGTTGGTTATATGAGCCAGGGTGAGGGTCTATTGAAAATAGTCTTTCTACTCCATAAAAGTAGGGGTAGGGTTTATTGGGTATGTTATTGTGAAGTGTTTCATATTTTAAAACTAGAGATGTTTTCAATTTCATTCATCCAAATATAATGTATTAATCTATATGTTATGCATTTTTTTTTGAAACATTAAATTTATTGCGCTCTATATTTTAACTTGTTTGTCTATTTTTTTAGTCCGTTTCAAAAAGGACTTTTTTTTTCAATTCACGAGATGACAATTGAGACGTTTTGTTCCCTCTGTTTCATTTTATGTGGCACCCTTTTCTATTTAATTAGTTCGTCCAAAAAGAATGTCATTTTAGTATAATTAGAAACAATTTAACTTTGAAATATCCATTTATCCTTAATGAAATGATTTTCAACCACAAACATCTTAGGATTGTTTTAGATCACAAATTTCTAAAGTTTTTAAAAAAAAAAAACACATGTCAAGTCAAACGGTGCCACATAAAATGGAACGGAGGGAGTATAACGTTTTGAAGGTGTAACAATCAAGAAGTGTCATAAATGTAGGATCTGTTCCGTAGGTAGGAGGGAAAATATTTTCGTATTAAATTGGTTAAAAAAAAGTTTTAAAAATATCTTTATAAAAATAAAGAAAATAACATTCCTATAAAAAATAGAAAAAATAAGTCGCATTGTCTCCTCTTTATCCTCACAACCACCTCCACCACCAAATCCCAACTCCTCCATTGCCTCATCCCCCACCGCCTACCCTTCACCCTTGCAACTAGGGGTGTACATAGGTCGGTTTGGTTTGATTTTTCATTAAAAAAAAACCTAAACCAATTATGTCGGTTTATTAAATCTAAAAACCAGATCAAACCACATAAAGTCGGTTTTTTCGGTTTCTGCTTTAGTCGGTTCTTTCGGGTTTTTTAGGTTTTTCGATTTTTTATAACTATACGGTATTTGAAAAAGTGATCAAATATATTTTCACTTACCTGTGTGATAATCTAAACTTAAAAAATGTTAGTAAATGAATAGACATTTTTGAAAAGACGGTAAAATTCACATGAGTACAATTTTTATTTTTTTGAAATATCATCGTTCATTATGTTAAATTAATAAGATTAAAGGCTTACAAAAACAAAATATTTACAAATTAAATGTTAACTTCGAATTTGAAAAACTATATCAATATAATTGTAACTTTGGATCTTAATACAAAATAAAATATTTACAAATTTTACAAGCCCAAATTTGAAATAAATATATAAACATTGAAAACTATAAACTAACTAAAAATATATTAACAAAGAAGATTATAAATAATATTTTTTATCGATAAAT
>JAJOOR010027252.1:0-11588 GCA_036250505.1 Solanum acaule
CCCTTGATTATGCTTATCGCTTATGGTCATTTTAATTGCTTCCGCGACCAAGGATGTGTAATGATATGCTATGAGGCTTGTTTGGGGTTCCTTTGGGTTCCCCATTCGCCGGTCACGTCTAGGCCCTAGGCTTGGGTCGTGACACTTCAGGATCATGGCTTGAGTAATCATGGCAGGCTAGGAGGATGAGGAAGCACTTGGAGCCTGTGAGGAAGAGGAAGAAGGAGTGGGTATACCTAAAGGCTTTGAGGCAGGAGTAGGCAAAGATGCCTCTGCTGGTAATAAGTCAAGATTGACCTCTGGAGAAGTGTTTGCTGGAGCTAGTCTCCTCCTATCAACCTCATCTTATGTGAACTCAACCTCAATACGCCTGATATCGGTAGAGGAAGATGGGGTGACCTCAACATCCCTCGTAGTCTCACGAGGTACTCCAGCTCGCCGGCACAGCTCAGTGTCCAGAACTGGAAATGGAAGAGACGTCAGCTTCTGTTTGTCTCTCATGGCCATCTCATGTGACTTCAGCAGTCCCAGATCGATCCGCCTCCTAGCCATTATAGAATCAAGGCAAGCCACCTTAGGATGGCAAAGAATAGACTCGTTCTGGAATGGCATTATGGTTTTGCTGATGAAGCCAAACCAGAACCTGGAGGCGCTGTTCATGTCCCTTTTCTCAATAGGAGCCCCTACATCCATCCACCTTGGGGTGTTGTCAGAAATCATTGGAGCCAACCAACCTTTCAAATCATCCAAGGACTGAACAATCGGCAACCCCTCGTAAGGGAGTGCAGAATGCAGCGGTCTACCTAATACAACATTAATATGATCGCTATGACATTTCACCTCCTTGCCTCTAACCATGACCGACTTCACCGGTCGAAACTCACTTTCCTTCTTCTTTTTCTTAAGCACTAACTCCCCACAAGTAGTTTAAAACTCTCTTACCCAAGAAGGAATGTAAGGGCCTCGAGGCTGTGTGAACTGCTCGAATCCATGGTATCAGAGAATTTCAAGCACATCAGGATGCTTGCCTTCCAGACCCTCCGTGGATAGTAACTTTTCCTCTATGATGGTCCGTAAACCATCACCTTTCAATCTGTTTAACAATCTCCATGGAGGAACTATAGGAAGTGCAGAAGTTACTGAGGGTTTCTGGGCTGGCACTGAATCTGTAGTCGAAGGAGTGGCAGCTGAGGGAGTACTGGTGGTTGTGGGCTAAGATCTTGTCCGGAGTGTATCCCTTCGGTTAATCAGAGGCTTTTCATCCTCTTGTTCATCAAAATCTGGCTCAACAGCTACTCCTTTTCTAGCTATATGTTTCTTATTCTTGCCCTTGTCTCCAGACTGGAGGTTATCCCCTCTCTTCTTTGGAGGGTTTGATCCTCCTTCATTTATTGTAATTACCTTTGCCTTTTTCTGGGGTGGTTCGGTTAGATTGGTGCGTACCATATCTGAAAAAGACCAAGAGAATTTAAGAAAACACAATCACACTGTAGCACAACAAATCCTGTTGCAGATAAACTCGCGATCCAATTGGCGAGTCGCCGAACCACTTTGGCGAGCTAAGTCTGGCTCGCTGATGAGGTTGGCTAAACAATTAAGGCAATTCGGCCAAAGGAAAGTCCTTTCAGCGAGCAAGGGTTTGTCGGTCGAAAGTTACAGTGTATAAGGGTCTCAGGGGTAGCATACAGAGGGCGATCAAGAGTACTTTCGGCAAGTCACCGAGTGCATTCGGTGACCCAAGGCTTCTCGCCAAAAGTTACAGTCTCAAACATCTAATTTGACAGGATATTAAAGGCGAAATGGAGACATTGGGCGAACCACCGAATGATTCAGCGAGCTCGACCCAGCTCGCCAAATGGCCCAACGTCCCCATTTTCAATCCATCTTCTCGAATTCAATGCCGCAAACCCTGAAAGCAAAATCAAAGCATGCACTAATGAAATTCAATCAAGATCTGTACTACCCATCACCCTGGGATACTTAAATTTCTCTCAAATTTGCCACATTTGGCCATTTGATGATATTTGCTCTTAAGAGTGGTGTCACTTGCTCTATCATTGAGCAAATTTTTGACATTTAGCACAAACGTGGGCTACTCAGACTTCACCCAATCAATCTAATGACACACAATCACGACCTAACTCATTAAAAAGTACAACTAATTATGGGCATTTGACAATCAACCAATACGGGCAAGATTTTCAAATTAAAACAAACATTTAAGCATTGTAATATTATCTGAGAGGCTATGATACTATTAGTGCAAAAGAGTTCAAAATTTTCAACAATAAACTCAGGGGTTTAGGACTTGCCTTTAATGCCGATTGAAATATAATTGAAATGCTAGTAAGCAAAGAAATACTAGTTCCGGGCACAAATCAACAACTAAAATACTAATGGAAATAAAGAAGATCAAAATTGCTACCTTGGTGTGAGAATGTAAAGTTTAAAAGCAAGGGAAAGTGAAGAGGTTCAAATTCTAGGACTTTTGGCCAATTGTCACGACCTGAGAGCACCCCCTAGTCCTAACACAGGTCTTATACAAGCCCTTAACATATAATGAACATTAAATAATATGAAAATAGCAAAAAATTTAAAACTTTTCTTTACAATCAAAGACTTTATAAAATAAGAGAGAGTCTATGACACTATGTCTCAAACCATCTATAACATTAGACTTAAATCTCTTTCAATACAACTTAGGGACACGAACCTTACATAAATCTAAAAACATAATAATAAAGCCATAAGTGAACAAGGTGGGTTCGTCCTCGAAACTATGAGGACTCCCCAAGTCTTCATTCCCAAGCTTCTTAGAAACCTATCTTCCAAGTATAAGACACCACATCTCCAAGCCCTACACTTTGTAAGAAATGTAGAAGAAGGTTTAGCACAAAAGTACTAAGTATGGAAGCCATGCATAAAAACCATTAAAACATGCTTAAAAGGGACAGTTAGTTGAAACCATGCTTTATGCACTTTTGAACATCATCTTGAAAGAGTTGAAGAATCATAAGTCATAAACAACTCACATATAGTTCAACAAAGAACAAAGGGTAATAAACATCACCATATTCATAGTCTCTAATCATAGTCATAGTGCACATATCATCTATTACAAGACACGCCACTCATGCATAGTCAATATCAAGACAATAACATCATAATAGAACAACAACATAAATAACCCTTAGTTCTACTTGTGCAATGCATCGATAGGGTCGATAGTCCTATCTACACTAAGTATAACCTTTGGGCCACCATGATCATACTTAACATAAGTTCATACCAACATAAGCCAATATCACATCCATACTCATTTCATAGTAAAGCCACTACTTTAGTAACCCCTAGGGAACACTTGTGCAATGTGTGATTAGCATCCCATAATACTAACCTCACTAAGTACTCCTCTATGGCTAACTTAGTCATGCACTTTATCCTTTAGACCTCATTATAAACAATAGTCATAAGTAGAGAACCAATCATGTGTACCATTTGAATATAAAGACAAGTCACTCATAACAACCATTCATTCAATATACATACATGCATTCATGTCATAACAATACGTAAAGGAACCATCTACCACATCCTACCAAGTCTACTAGTGCAATGTATTAGTGAAGTCCCATACCACTACTCCTACTTAGAAAAATTACCAAGAAGTTATAGAGTAGTTCATGCTCCATTCATTATCTAATTATTTAGGGAAGAATAACCTTAACCGACATAGACCATGTGAGCTATATGGAATCCGGTGTTCTACCCCCACACCGAAAAGAGAGTGTTCTACTTGCCAAGGTAGAACCATCATAATAGCTTCTAGGTGGATCCACTAGCTAATACCTATGTGGGCAAACATAGTTATGGAAGAAGGAGATTGCTACTAGAAACTCAGACTTGTTAAACATAAAAGGTTTCCATCTCATGAGACAACATATATATTGGGAATCCGGACTTGCTAAACATAAAAGGAACCCATATGGGAAGCCAGACTTGCTAAATGTAAAAGCTTCCATCTCATTTTCATGTTCACTCGATGCTAAGCACAATTCCCTTTTACAGTAGTATTAAGCCTTTACTTACAATTTAGTTCAATAAGGAATGCATTAGGGACGCAACCCACCATTCATCATATAGCTCAAAGGTTTCAAAGATGAGAATAGCCTTTCATTATAGAACCAACAACGTGTGGGAATGTTCGTTCATTTCATATTCATATAGTGTTTATGAGAATTTCCTTTTATTCAACATATAAACACTACCATAATCATAACATAACATTCATACTCACATCCTAATATACATAGTCATATCTTCATGGTCATGTACATTTCCTGCATAATAGTGTGTAAAGGTACATATGAGCATTAGCCTTTCAATTGACACCATAGACGTATCATATTCATATTTATGCATGGAGTGTGTGTGTGCATGATTGTCCTCACGATGTCACAACAACAAAAACATTAACATCATAGACACCTCCCTTGTCAAGGGGGGGAGTCATAACATATACATAATATCCCAACTCATGCACAATTCACATATATTGCATTTAAGGATCTTAGATCATGTACGTCACATATCTAATATTCATCAT
This sequence comes from Solanum acaule, assembly GCA_036250505.1. Classification (NCBI taxonomy): domain Eukaryota; kingdom Viridiplantae; phylum Streptophyta; class Magnoliopsida; order Solanales; family Solanaceae; genus Solanum; species Solanum acaule. Next base: position 4,607 of record JAJOOR010027252.1, read on the forward strand.
TCAAGTACATCATTCATGACTTGTATAGAATCATATAATCATTAGGGGATTATGTGGGTAGGGTCCTTCCACAAGAGAACCTCAGAAAATTCAACATATAGACCATACCATGCTCATAACATCTCATTCATATTCATAATGTATCATACTTAGTCATATCTAGAGTTGTAGGGAAAAGGGACCTAGTCTCAACACTACAATTCATACTAACAAGTAAGCACCTCCACCATAAGTGGATCAAACCATTCATTCAAAGGATATATAATAAGTAAACATCTCCTCCACAAGTGGATCAACAATTCAATAGAAGGCTACTTAACAATTGAAAACCTTCATTCATAGCCATCAAGGATTTCTTCAAGATTCAACCCTATTTTCTTGATATTCATACATCAGATAGGATAACCTCATAATACAATAATGAATTTCATAATAACATACTAGATTCTTATCCTTCAATCATCATTCAACACAAGCTAGGGTTTAGAATTGAGAAAGAAAAGGGAAATCATGGGTCTTGTGGGGAATTGTTCAAAAACCATAAGTATTACATGAATTCATCCACAAACATTCATATATAATCATAAATAACCATTATAGATCAATGGAATCGATTTTAGAAAGAGACCCATGAATTTGATTGAAAACCTAGAAATTGGGCATCTTTGAAAACTTAGTTGAAAGGGCTTCTTCGTGATAGCTAACCAAGAATAAAGGACTCCCATACCTTAGCCTTAGAATCCCACAAATTTCATGATAAAAAGCTTCCATCTCCTAGCCCTAGCTGATCTCCTTCTATGTTCTTCAATGGAGGTTTTTGAGAGAGAAGATTTTTGGGAGGGAAAAGGAGTTGGGCCTTTATTTGGGTCTTGGAATAATTGATTTAATTGGGTGAGTTTTGGGGTTAAAATGATTTAAATAGGGATCCTAGGCTTGGGAAAAATGAGATATCCTTAATTTAAAATAATTGGGAAAAGACCCAATAAGTTACTTGCTGGAAACTGCTGAAATGGCATCACTGAAGTCTTCACGGACCGTGATCATCACAATGGACCGTGAAACGGGTCGTGAAGATTTTCAGCCTGACAGTGCTTCACTATTTCAAGCATAACTTTTTACTCCGAGATAGGAATTGGTCAAACTCGGTGGTGTTGTAAAGAGGACTCAGAGACTTTTAATTCTATAGGTTATGGCACACATAATTCGTTTTGAGCTAAAAGATATGACCATTTGAAGTTGACCCTATACTCTAAGTCTGATGGAGAGCCCTTCACGTGAGGCTTCATGAGCCGTGGTGCCTCTCGTAGTCATGATACAGTATCTAGGAAACTTTCCCCTTAAGCCCTAAAAATCTAAGGCACCACCACGAGCCTTCCCACGAGCCGTGAAGTGGCTCGTGTGGAGGGGCTGTTTTTGGGCAGCCTTTGTTTAGCCACTGCCTAGCCTACTATGAGCCACACCACGAGCCGTGGTGGTGGTCGTGGAAGGTGAGACAGTGTCCATGAAAGAGTGAACTGCCTTAGTCCTCTTCCTTGGCTCTAACCCTCAAATTTAGCCCTCGCTTAGTCTACTAGTTTCCAGACATCATTGTCGTTTCTTGACGTTTGATATCTAAAATCACCAAACTAGCTTCAATAGCCATTTTTCATCATTTAAACAAGTTTTCAACTATAAACTAACATGTGAGTCTCTAGTTCAACCTACTAGATTTAGTCGAGCCTTAGCTAGGTCTTACTAGTTCGTACGGGGTGTTACAATATCCCCTCCTTGGGAACATTCGTCCCCGAATGATACTTAAAACCTCATAAGGAGTCAATGATTCACACTAGCAGCCCAACAAGCATGTAATCAATGATATGATGTACAACTCAAAAATACACCAAACACAAAGAGCATCATTTTCGAAAGGAGGAACTTAAACTCCAATTCAACATAGTCAATGCAAACATAAGGAAGTAGGAACTACTTCTACCACTCATTACGCACCAACGTCAACATTTCTCATGGTCATAGGAGGAACTACCCTTTCCTAGTCATTACATGGTCCATACATCATTAAGCACATTATGCAATTTACTTTCGTAAAGCATTTCATTCATGGAGGAATTTCTCAACGCTTAAAACATGATCATATCTTATTTTCATGAAGCACAATAGATCACATATAACCAATGCACTACTTAGGATCTCCATTTAAACACATTTCACACAACATAAGAAACTAGGGACAACCTCTATAAACTCAACATGCATGCAACTTAGACATATTTCATTTTATTGGAGGAATTTCCTTCTCCAACTCAAATCATGCTTATCATAACATCTTAAGTCAACTATGCAATTACTTCTTAAAAGTACTTTTAAACCATCCACCTCATGAATCATATAGGCTACTTATTCTAATTTCCTATCAATATAAGGAATATGAGACATAAAAACTCATTTTTATCTCAAAACATGAATTCTCAAGGCATATCCATCATAAGGAAATCATGAGAATATAAAAATCACATATGACACAATGTTAGCTAGGCACACCATCTCCTTCTTGGGAGTGAGCTTCACCAACACTTCCAAAGAATACCAATCACATACTCATAGGAGGAACTATCATTTCCCCTACTATAAGCAAGATCAATACAACATTATGGAGCCAATGTGCCATTTCCACGAAAACTTAACAAGCATGTTCATCTCATGAAGTCAAATATGCAATCGCCATACTAAGATGCACAACAACATGAGAAATATGTAAATCATGAGAATTCCATTTTTTTTCAAAATAATAATCTTTCAAAAGCATGCCTAACATAAGGAGATCATGGAAAATTCCAATACACTCATGAATCCTAAACATAAAACAATCCTATAAAGGAACTCTTGGTCTCAAGCTAGAATAAAAATAGGAGAAGGGATGAGGATTTTGGGACTCTCAATCAAAATTTGCTATCCAAGCACATGATCTCCCTCTTGGGAGTAAGCCCCCTTTTTACAAAAACCTCAAATACTACTCCTTTCGAACTACCCTAAGCTTTGCCAAGACTCATTAAAACCTTACCAGGCTGTAAAACTAATAGAGGTCTACTGATCATGCATCCAAACCCTACCAAGGTTAGCGAAAGTAACTCTATGGAACAAGGAAATTATAGGACACACATAACATCCAAGACTCCATAATCATTAAATGAGTCAAGGAGAATTAATCACTTTAAGCTAGAGGAGGAATAGAAGGGAACATAAGGATATTGGGACATCCCATTGACCCTTGACCTCCCAATTAAGCACCTTTCCCAAAGACCCCTACTAAAATACCACTCCTCATATTCACATGGTAGCACTACCTTACTCTCATACCTCTTAACTTATAGGTCTAAGATCCCAATTGGCACTTCCAAATAAGAGAGGTTGAGATTAAGGCACTCTTAATCACTAGCAATTTAGCACCATCACTCAAAGTCTCATGGAATATACCAACTGGAAATAAACTCATCAAACTCACTACACTCCATAAGGGGAGGATTTCAAGTAAGTCCAAACATGAACATCTAAAATACTCAACTTCTCATATCCATCACCCAAAGTGGTTCTCTAAATGGAGAATTTCAAGCAAGCTCAATTTATGAATATCAATGACACTCAATAACATTACCATCTAAGCACATTATCCCTCACTTGGTGTAAGCCTAAACAAACTCTTTACAACATCATTCCCTTAAACAATGTGATTCTAAACCATTGAGGATTTCCCCATTACCCTCTTAAAAGGAGTTTACTCACTCAACATCTTTAGGCACCACTTAAGCACCACTATTAATCGAAATCCATCACATAATAAAACTCATAAGGACTAAGTTGGGTTATACTAATCAACCACATATGGTCATAACTAAGCCCATGAATACTAAGGGTGACCCAAAAGTTCACCATATCCTATTTATCAAGTCAAAAAAGACAAGTAGTTCCGGATTGGTCCTACAAGGTTCATCACCTTAGGTACCTCATCTATAGTCTCTAGAGGATCTCCCTTCCTTAGGTCCATAGAAATTTGGATTCTAATAAAGCATAAAACACATATTGGGACTGTTGGATCGAGGGCATGAAGGTTATAACATAGAGTTGGAGGCCTTATTTCTGGGACATCCCCCGTAAGATCCACTACCACTTACTCTAGAGACTTAGAGTTAGACATCCTCTCTTGGTTAACCCTTAAGGGAAACTTAGAAGAGTTTTGACCATGTAACCTTTTTCTCTTTCACTAATGTTGGATCAAAATAACTCTAGACCATTTCAATCCTTTATCATCACTTTTGGTGCAATCTACCAACCAACCTTGCCTAGGTATTATCTAAGCACCCTACTCAAATGACCATACTTAAGATCAATCTTAAAGGACAACTAACTCTTTTGAAGTTGGTCAACACCTACACTCTTCTCCCTTACTTCAACTAGGTAGTACATGCAACCCTCAAGGTCAACTTTAAAGCACAACATAATCCAGACATGACCTCACAATTACCTTGCTAGGTAGGCACACTATCTGCCCCCTTAGGAGTAAGCCTACACAAGTTCTTCTAACCAATACGAAGGCAACTATGAAGCATTATTCACACAAAAGGCAGCATCATAATGCTTTACCTCAAATCTCACAAGTCACGTAGCCATAATTGGTATCACAACCAACCTTTCTCCCTCGCTCTTGTAGCACAAACCCATCAAGTGGTCACAACCTGAAGACCATCGGATAAGGGATAAGAGACAGAGCTTATATATCTATGGCACGACTTAGAGAATGAAGAAGTGAAGTTTACTAACGTCCTATAGCCTCTCGCTCATAGATGTGTCGTGACTCACACCGATGAACAAAACTCTACTAGATGTGGTTTAAGACATCCTAAGACCATTCCATAACCTGATGCTCTGATACTAAGTTTGTCACAAACTGAGAGTACCCCCTAGTCTTAACACGGCATATTCGACCACGAAGAGGTCTTATACTAGCCCTTAGCATATCATGAACATTAAAGCATATGAAAATAGAAGAAAAATTAAAACAGTTCTTTACAATCGAAGACTTTATAAAATAAGAGAGAGTCTATGACACTATGTCTCAAACCATCTATAACATTAGACTTGAATCTCTTTATACAACTTAGGGACACAGCCCTCACATAAATCTAAAAACATAATAATAAAGACATAAGTGCACAAGGTGGGTTCGTCCTCGAAACTATGAGGACTCCTCAAGTCTTCATTCCCAAACTCCTTAGAAACCAATCTCCCAAGTATAAGACACCACGTCTCCAAGCCCTACACTTTGTAAGAAATGTAGAAGAAGAGGTTAGCAAAAAAGTACTAAGTATGGAAGCCATGCATAAAAACCATTAAAACATGTTTAAAAGGGACATTTAGTTGAAACCATGCTTTATGCACTTTTGAACATCATCTTGAAAGAGTGGAAGAATCATAAGTCATAAACAACTCACATATAGTTCATCAAAGCACAAAGGGTAATAAACATCACCATATGCATAGTCTCTAATCATAGTCATAGTGCACATATCATCTATTACAAGACACGCCACTCATGCATAGGCAATATCAAGACAATAACATCATAATAGAACAACAACATAAGTAACCCTTAGTTCTACTTGTGCAATGCATAGATAGGGTCCATAGTCCTATCTACACTAAGTATCACCTTTATGCCACCATGATCATACTTAACATAAGTTCATACCAACATAAGCCAATATCACATCCATACTCATTTAATAGGAAAGCCACTACTTTAGTAACCCCTAGGGAACACTTGTGCAATGTGTGATTAGCATACCATAATACCAACCTCTCTAAACACTCCTATAGAGCTACCTTTGTCATGCACTGTATCCTTTAGACCTCATTATAAACAACAGTCATAAGTAGAGAACCAATCATGTGTACCATTTGAATATAAAGACAAGTCACTCATAACAACCATTCATTCAATATACATACATGCATTCATGTCATAACAATACGTAAAGGAACCATCTACCACATCCTACCAAGTCTACTAGTGCAATGTATTAGTGATGTCCCATACCCCTACTCTTACTTAGCAAACTTACCAAGAAGTTATAGAGTAGTTCATGCTACATCCATTATCTTATTATTTAGGGAAGAATAACCTTAACCGACATAGACCATGTGAGCTACATGGAATCCGGTGTTCTACTCCCACACTGAAAAGAGAGTGTTCTACTTGCAAAGGTAAAACCATCATAATAGCTTCTAGGTGGATCCACTAGCTAATACCTATGTGGGAAAACATAGTTATGGAATAAGGAGATTGCTACTAGAAACCCGGACTTGCTAAACATAAAAGGTTTCCATCTCATGTGACAACATATATATTGGGAACTCGGACTTGCTAAACGTAAAAGGAACCTATATAGGAAGCTAGACTTGCTAAACGTAAAAGCTTCCATCTCATTTTCATGTTCACTCGGTGATAAGCACAATTCCCTTTTACAGTAGTACTAAGCCTTTACTTACAATTTAATTCAATAAGGAATGCATTAGGGACTCAACCCACCATTCATCATATAGCACAAAGGTTTCAAAGATGAGAATAACCTTTCATCATAGAACCAACAACGTGTGAGAATGTTCATTCATTTCATATTCATATAGTGTTTATGAGAATTTCCTTTTATTCAACATATAAACACTACCATAATCATAACATAACATTCATACTCACATCCTAGCATACATAGTCATATCTTCATCGTTATGTACATTTCATGCATAATAGTGTGTAAAGGTACATATGAGAATTAGTCTTTCAATTGACACCATAGACATATCATATTCATATTTATGCATGGAGTGTGTGTGTGCATGATTGTCCTCATGATGGCACAACAACAAAAACATTAACATCATAGACACCTCCCTTGTCAAGGGGGGGGGGGGGGTCATAACATATACATAA
>JAJOOR010027253.1:0-11335 GCA_036250505.1 Solanum acaule
ATTTTGGCCTTTATCCTGAGGACCATGAAATTCGTGGTTTTGATCTGACAAATATGTGGATTGCTGAGAAGTTGATAGTTGTAAATAGTGGTAATAGGCGAGAGGCCGAAAGTTTGGCGGAGGATATCCTAAATGATTTGGTTTCAAGAAACTTGATTCAAGTTGCCAAAAGGACATATGATGGAAGAATTTCAAGTTGTCGCATACATGACTTGTTACATAGTTTGTGTGTTGACTTGGCAAAGGAAAGTAACTTCTTTCACACCAGCACAATGCATTTGGTGATCCCGGCAATGTTGCTAGGGTGCGAAGGATTACATTCTACTCTGATAATAATGCCATGAATGACTTCTTCTGTTCAAATCCTAAGCTTGAGAAGCTTCGTGCACTTTTCTGTTTCACAAAAGACCCTTGCATATTTTCTCAACTGGCTCATCTTGATTTAAAATTATTGCAAGTGTTGGTTGTAGTCATCTCTGCTGGTAATTTTTGGGATGTCAGTATCCCAAACACATTTGGGAACATGAGTTGCTTACGCTATCTGCGATTCGAGGGGAGGATTCATGGGAAACTGCCAAATTGTATGGTGAAGCTCAAACATCTAGAGACCCTAGATATTGGTAATAGCGTCATTTACCTTCCTACTGGTGTTTGGAAGTCTATGCAATTGACACATCTTCGTTTTAGGGGTATTAATGCAGCATCTAACTGTTGCTTTTCTATAAGCCCAGTTTTCCCAAACGTGTACTCATTGCCTCGTAATAATCTACAAACTTTGATGTGGATGAATGATAAATATTTTGAACCAAGATTATTGCACCAATTGATCAATTTAAGAAAACTGGGTATAGAAGGAGCATCTGATTCTACAGTTAAGATATTATCAGCATTGAGCCCTGTGCCAATGGCGCTGGAGGTTCTGAAGCTAAGAGTTTGCAGGGACATGAGTGAGCAAATAAACTTGTCGTCCTATCCAAATATTGTTAAGTTGCATTTGGATTACTGCCTAATACCCTTGAACTCTGATGAAGCATTCCCTCCAAATCTTGTCAAGCTTACTCTTCAACACTATGTGATAGACGGTCATGTAGTGGCAGTGCTTAAGAAATTGCCCAAATTAAGGATACTCAAAATGAATCAATGCAGCCATATGGAAGAAAAGATGGATCTCTCTGGTGATGGTGATAGCTTTCCGCAACTTGAAGTTTTGCATATTGAAGATCCAGACCGATTGTTTGAAGTAACGTGCACGGATGATGTGAGTATGCCTAAATTGAAAAAGCTATTACTTATAGATTCCATTTCCAACGTTAGGCTCTCGGAAAGACTTGCAATGCTGAGAATATGAAAATCCCAATGTGTCAACTGTCAACAGGTTAGTTATTTACTTTTAATATCTCAAAATAAGCTAATTTGTATTTAATTCATCAACTTAATATTTTATGTCTAATAAATTGCAGATGCATTTAAGAATGATTAAGTCTTTGTTGGAGAGCATCTTCTATGCCTGTTTGTATTTGAAATAAATAAATTAAATGTTTGATTGCTTTCTCAAGTTGATGTATTTGTGGCTTGTGATTTATAAAAGATTTATTTATTGTCTTGTGTATATTTACTTTGGAATTAGTAGCTTTAGTTTATTTTCTTCTTCAAGAATCAAAGTTCACAATATAAGTTATGGCTTTGCATAGATCGGTTCGGGTCGATTTTATGTATTGTCATTTCAGTTTATCGGTTTTTGGTTATGGTTTATCGGTCAATTAATTTAATCAATAAGAAAATGCTTTTAAAACAAATATATGACTTCTCTAACAATTTAACATGACAAGATAATAACGTAACTTTACAAATGTTCATAAAATAGAAACAATAATAACTAATATGAGAAAAACTATACAAGTGTAACCCAAAGAGAAATTAATAGGAATAGTGTTCTTACTTTATTTTTTGACGTTTTGTATAATGGAAGTTTTGAACTCAATGTCACTATGACACTATGAAGTGTCAAGGGAAGGCTAAAGGACAAATGCACTAACTAGTAAGATATTGAGATTAATATTTAATATTTATGTACGGGTAAAGTACTATATTACTATAATCTTATCGGGTTATTGGTATACCCAATAACCCAATATAAAAAGTCAAAACCGAACCGAAAATCCAATAATTTTTTTTAATAAAACCATTAAAAACTGTTGACCCAATAACCCAATAGCAATAAACTAATTGCACTTTTTCCAATTCAACTTTTTTACCCCTAATAAAAATTACCTGTTCTAGCAAGTGCAAGTAGACAATTGATATATATATAGCTCACAATTTACAAATTCTTTCTAGTGTTAATCGTCAAAAACATTAACTTCTCAATATATGGCTAATAATTATTTGAAGTATTCATATTTGTGACAGTTAATAGGTTTAAGATGAGAAAAAGTTTTTTTTTTTTAAAAAGTGTATAATTTTCTTCACTGTCACGCGAAGTGCAAGTTGTTTTATTACTCTCCCGATCTCAGTTGATCATTTTCGTTTTTTACAAAGCATATTAAATATCTTAAATAAAAAGTTAATTTTATTAATTCATCCCTTAAAAAAAGTTTGGAAATTTAATAAATAAATGTGAGCACTTTAAAATTAATTGCATGGATAATATAGGAAAAAATTTATTAATGTTTTCTTCATTTAGAAAAATGGGCAACTATATATTTTTAATAAAATGATCAACTAATATGAAACAGAACTAGAATAGTTACAACTAAAGTGAAAAAAAGAGTTCTTCACGAGAAATACTTCCGTTTGAAATATTCATTTATCTTTTTGTAACATTTACATCCAGACAAAAGTGAAAATATGATTATTATTATTTTAATTCTCCGACATTATACTTTCCTTTTGCTTTTTCATGAGAAAAAAGGTAAGATGCCTATATATGGTTTAAGTAAAGAATAAATTGGAAATTATGACCCATCTTACCCTCACATTCAAGTCAAGTATTGAACTAATTTATTATTTTTAAAAATATATATATATACTTATAAATAGAATTAAAGTGCTTGGTTAATTTATCAATTTCCATCTTTTGAAAAAAAAAAACACTTATAATTAATATTTACTCCAATCAAGGAACTGCATCAGCCAAATTCCAACCTATCAGGTACACCTACTATTTTTTTTTCTTTTAGCTTTAATTTATATTTGATTATTACGAAATAGTTAGAACTAGTAGTAAATAAATTGTTTAATAACACACGCACACAAAATTATATCGAGGGAAGGAAGAAAATGGGGAAATTATCATGAAAGATTAAAATCACGCATTTAATAATTGAGATCTGAATCATTCAATATTTCATTTTTTTAATGGTAATTCTTGTGTGAAAGTTGGTAACTTAATATATGGAAGGCATATTCTTTAGTTTTCTATCATCTTTAGATTATTCTTTTTAATTGGATTTGGTGTAATTTGGTGTAATTACACTGTTTGTCCTGTTTGATTGGACAATTAATTACTTGGTCAGCAGGTAATTGGTGTAATTAGCAAGGTAATTACACTCTAATTCACAGGCAAAAGCTGATTACTTTTTAATTTCTTTTTTTTTTATTTCTATTTTTTTTGTTTTATTTTTTTTACTTCTATTATTTGTAAGTTCTTTTTTTATTTTTATTATTCTAAAAAATTTTAAAAGTTTATTTTTTATTTTATATTATTATATTTCATTTTCTTCTTGTTCTCAACCTTACTTTACGTGATTCTATGCAATTTTTTCGTATTATCTATTTCTTTATGCAATGCTTATTTTCTCATTAGCATAATTTTATTAGTATTCTAATTTTTAAATTAAAATAGAATTTATTGTTAAGTAAGGTTATTGACTTACGTTTTCTTTTTTAAGAAAAAATAAAAATAAATCATATTTATGCATGCTATGTTGAAATTTGCTATAAGAGTATCATGTTAAATTTTTTGTTTTGAATTTATAACTTATGTTATATTTTCAATTTAATTTGTTTTAATAATATTGAATTCACATTGCACGTCGTTTTTTAATTAAACTTGATAAATTATCTTTTTGTCAAACATTTAATAATTTATGACATTTTATTTATATATTAATCTTTTTATCAAACATGCATTTCACGATGTTCGTAGAAACTTCATACTTTTAGTTTTTACGATCAATTTAATTGAAATATATTAATTTGAAAAAATATAAATCAATTATTTTTTCATAATATAGGTTAAAGAATATATGTTTATTAATTAATATATTTTCAAAAAAGAATATATATCTTAAATATTTAATTTAATGTCATTTATAAAGTTTTTTATTTGTCTAATATAATTTTTAAATAATTAATTTTTATTTTTAAAATTTAATATAATTTTATGATTACAATTGTGCATCCCATCAGAACATGTGTAATTACACCGTGGCATCCAAACATGTCATGTGTAATTACACTGTGTCAATCAAACAAGTCAGTGTAATTACTAGACAGTGTATTTACTAGGCTGATAATTATTACCCTAGTAACTACACCAATTCCAATTACCAGGTGGCTTTCCAAACAGACCCTTATTGTTATCCAAATGAAAAGTAATGATTGGATTGCTATTCTCTTATATGTATGACCAATATTATCAGTTAAAGAGATACGTAGAGTTATTCTATTTTAATTAATAAAATGATATTAAGAAGAAAAAAATAATTCTTTCTAATTATTTATTAATTAAAGTTATTAGAAAAAAATAAGAATATGGTTCCAGATTGAAACGTATGTGATAACTCAACCACAAAATTAACTTATTGATATTGTGTTATCAAATTAACACTCGATGAAGTTAATAAGACTTGGGTATAAAGAATTGACTTGGTTTATTGTCAGATGCTTTGTTCACTATAAATAATACTATTTTCTTAGGTTAGTGTGTCTATGTAATTTAACAAATAACTTATCAAAAGTGTCTATGTAGTTTAAAAAATAACTTATCAAAAATGACACAGTGTGACACGATATAAAGTGTCTAAAATGAACAAAGCTTAGTTGAGGTGTCTAAGTGAAAGTTGGTGTCAACTTTAGGGGGCCACCGATGGGTGTTGACACCTAATTTTGACCCTCCACGATAAGAATTAATTTGCAAGCTTCCTTAATTCCAAACGATTTGAAATAACTAATTTTATAAAAATTCAAAATATGTTTCAAGATATTTTAAGAATTTTATTCACTTTTATAATATTTTAAATAATAAATATGTTTTATATTGTTACCTATGTAACTAATATATTGTATAAATACTTGAAAACTACCTTGAAAAAAGATTTCATTATTATTATTATTATTATTATTTTAACGTTAAACACTTTATTAATCTAATTTAGTTTGAATTATAGCTATGTTGTTGAATTAGTTATTTTTATTAAGTTAATTATTTTATTCCGTTAAGATTAAGAAGCTCGCCAATTAATTTTTTATTAGTTCACCTTATTTAGGTTTTAACCGAATCCGTTAATTCAACTCAATTTGGCTATTTTTTTTAAATTCCGAAATCTAACCAATTTAATTTTTTACTCTATACCCATTCTTAAATGACCAATTTTGGGATTTTATGTGGCATTTCCAGCAAACCTTCCAGCCCATATTTTAAACCCAAATTCCCAGCCAACCCAATGCTTTGATTCAATTCACAGCCCCATTCCATTTGCCAGCCCACTATTTTTATTGCTCAATCAATCCCAACACATTTCCATACAATTAGCCCATCCAAATAACAACACCAAAAATCCAATTCATTTTCCAACAAGACCATCAAATACGTACAACAACAATAATTCCAGTCGGCCCACATTTTTAAACCACGATCCGGCCTTTTCCTAATCCACAAAGAAAATCAAAAGAGATTTTCAGCAGCTTCCAAACGTCTCAGCAACAACTCACGGTGTCCATTTCCATCGTCAGTTCAAACGGAGCACGCGTCGATTTCATACCTTGGACGCGCCTAGAGATTTGGTTGTCGTCTTCTCCCCGTCTCTCTCAACTCGTACAGATCTTTGCAGCAGCAGCAGACAGGCAGGCAGGCACGCGTTTCGCCCCTTCCTCTTTCGGAATGGGGTGAAAATTGCGATAAAAGGTGTCGTCCCAAATTGGTGAAGGGAATTTGAAGTTTGAATTTTTGGGCCCTTGATTCCTATTCAATTTTCACCCAAGTTCCCCCAAAAAATCGGCCCTAATTTTTCCCTTCTATATGTAGTCGTTTGTTCACTGTTGGAGAGAAGGGTTGGAAAAAATTCTTGAAAGGAAATTTTTGGGTTGGAAATTTTTTCACTGAGAACAACTTGAGCGAAATGGCTAAAGAAATACCTACTAAATACATTATAAGAAATCAGAAAATACAAGTAATTTCAGCCTGTATTCGATATTTTCTGCCCATTTCTCTTGGCTGCTGCTCACGGCCGAAGTTCTGGCGTGGTGAAGTTCGTCTTTCAAGCCCGTCGCCTCAGTTCGTTGCACCAAGAAAGGTAAACTCATTTGGAATTCAGACCCTTTTTTTTAGTTTTGCTTGATGTTCTGTTTTGGTAAGAAATGAAGTGAAATGGGGGCTGTTACTATGTTTTCGTCCTTTTAAAAAATGTTTATATTCTCTGCCTGGTTCATGGCTTTGTCTGTTGAGAGGTTGTCTGATTTGGAATCATGTGCGTCTTAGTTGTTTAAGATTAAAATGGGCCTTTGTCTTGCAAATTAACTGCTGGAAATTTTATGAACCATTGAACTCTAGTTCTCTTCTGATTTTTGTATTTGTTTGCATTTTTTATCTATGGTTCGGTTGCTCGTTCGGTTTGGTGTCGGCTAGGACAGCTGAAAAATCTTTTGTGATCGCTATTTCGAACCTTCTCTTGGCCTGTTAATGTCACTCTCGTTTCAAAAATAGGAGCAGACTTTTAAACTAATTGATAGTGAGCGTGCGTGTTGTTTCATCTATGGCTCGTTGGTCTATTAGTGATTGTTCTACTGTTTAGCAAAGCATGTGTAAATCAAGTCGTGTTTTCATATTTGTCTAATTTTAGTCGAAATGCTTGCCATTTGTAGTCTAAGTGTAGGCTTCCTTAGCATATTTCTCCCATCTTTGCCTTATTTCTAATCTTCATGAGATCTGTTTTAGTTGTCTATAAACATATCTTATCATGCTTTAGAAATGCTAAGATTTTGAGGCTAAACTTGAGCTTAAATCATGTTGGGTGGCATGGTGTTCAAATACTAATTTGGCGTGGAAAACGTGGCCTATTTGTGTGATTAGCTTGTTCAAAATGAAGGCTTTCGCTATTTTAACTAATCTAAGTAGCTGAATGCTAAATTACATTTGGTTGGTTTAACTATTCTTTTCCCCAAAATTTGAGTTAATATAATACAAGTTTTACTGGGATCATCCTGTAGCGGTGCTCAATAGCTAGTCGATCATTTTCTGCATTTGATAGTCCACCGAGTCTTGTTTGTTTTGTTTATTTAATTTAGTCTTATGTTGGTTGTTTCACTAAGTCATGTTACTGCTTCTTTTCACGTTATTAGGGAAAAATTATTTAATGGCACTAGCATTGTTTTGATAGTAGTAATTTAAGATTCTGTTTTTTATTTTCATTTATTGAATTTGGTTCCATTGTTTCTTCCACTATTGATTTCTGGAAAAAGTATGAATGTTACTTTGACTTTTTTTTCCCCTTCATTGCTCATCGCCCTCCATGTATAAAAAATAATAATTACAAATAAATAAAATAAAATAATATATATATATATATATATATTATGTCTTCATGAATTTCTCATTTATATTAGAGTTTAAATATTGTGCTATTTACGACTAATTGATATATATTGTTCCACTTATTTATTCATTTTTATCTTATCACTTTATTCCATTCTCGAAAGTGTTAATTCTGCAATTTGTTTATCGTTTGCATGTGAAATCGGATCGAGTTCACCATGAACTCCCATATTTTTCCCTGCATATTGAGAGAGCCATAAAGGCTCAAATGCCACCTCTATTGAGTCAGTCAATCACTAAAATTGACGAACATGTCTTCGAAAATTGACGTACAAGTGTTTGGAGCAGAAGCCCCCCAAAATTCAAAAAAAAAATTGTATTTTGTTATTTTTGGGCCTAAGCCCACTTATCTATTGTCTTGATAGAATTTAGGATAGGTGAAAATTGGGCCTAATGCCCAAATAATATTTTATTTTTATGCTAGTTTAGGACAAGTACAGATGACTCAAATGGACCAAAGGCCCAAAACGAAAATGAGCCCAGATATTGGCCTAGACGGACAGGAACCAGATTTGGGCCCAAATTGCTTTCCCTACCTATTTAACTGTTATTATGCATTTTATCTATTAAAATTGAACTCAAGGTTTTAAAAATTCAATTCCCCAAAAAGAGTCCATTTCGAGTAAACACTTACATTTTTTCTAAAAAAATAAAAATAAAGTTACCACTATTTCAAGAACATTTATAAGTTATTTGCCTAAGTAATATTTTTCCCTTACCCTCAAAAATGATTTATAGTTTAAACTATTTATTTGCAAACTCAGACAAATATTCATATCACTTAAAATAGTGGCCAAATAATTAGTCACTGGATAATCGCGCGTTAACGGGTATTTCGGGTGTTTTCAAATCCTTCCT
Source organism: Solanum acaule (assembly GCA_036250505.1). Taxonomy (NCBI): domain Eukaryota; kingdom Viridiplantae; phylum Streptophyta; class Magnoliopsida; order Solanales; family Solanaceae; genus Solanum; species Solanum acaule. Next base: position 8,672 of record JAJOOR010027253.1, read on the forward strand.
AAAATGTTAATATGAACCTCGAACCCCCTTAATTATTTTTCATTAGATTTTCTGTTTTAATCTTCTGAAAAAATAATAATATAGTTTTCTTGATTTTTTCTTAAAAATTAAGTGGCGACTCTTAAAATCAGTTGAAATAATTATATTTTTAAACAAAATAATGGGTCCAGTCGATATTTTATTGGTAATTAGCTAGCATATTAGTACATTTAAAGTTGTTAACTGATAAGTCAAACCATTGAATGTAATTATATCCGTTCAATAAGCAACCCTCGTTAATGTATCAAACAAACATTCTTAAGGCTTAAAAAATGTCATGAAATTGTACGAAATTGAACTGCCCTAAATTAATAATTTGTTCCAAAAAAGTCATTGTGGTCCAAGTAAATATATTATTCATTTCTTTTTATATAGAAAATGGTTATTCTACTTCAATTAGAAAAAAATAATTATTTTCTTTATAAACGCATTATTTTAAGGAAAAATAGTAAAAAGTGACCTTAAATTATGTGAAATGATTAAAAGTACCCTCCGTTTATATTTTGACTCAAAAATACCCTTGCCGTCAAAACTTTGGTTCTAAAATGCCAATGTTGGCAATACTTTGGTCCAGAAATGCCCCTATAGTTACTAAATGAGTAAAAATTGCCTCTATAGTTACTAAATGAGTAAAAAAATGCCCTTTTTTTGAATAAATATATATTATACTTTTTCTTTTTAAACACATCTTCTTCCTAATTAAAATATTATTCAAGACTCATATTCTTGTTTTCTTTTTTTTTATAATCACTTTAACAAATAAAAATGTAGGAATTTTTTTTTTTCCTGCTTAATCTCATTTTATCAATTAAAATAGAATAACTTCATGTACCCTGTCGACGGATAACATATTTCATATATGTAAGATCATAGTATATCCATCATTAATTTTTATTTATATAACGATAAAAAATAATTATAATAAAATAAGAAATATTTTTTATTTTTTTTGTGAATTGAAGTAGGATAAACATTTGCTAATTTTTTTAAAAAATATTATTAGAAAAAGAATGTGTTAAAAAGAAAATAAATGATATATTTATTTGGAAAATGAACATTTTTGACCCATGAAATAACAATGAGGGCATTTTTGGACCAAAGTATTGACGACAAGGGCATTTTTGGACCAAATCATAAACGGAGGGCAGTTTTGTTCATTTCACATAGTTTAAGGGCACTTTTGATAGTTTTTCCTTCTTTTAATAATAATAATTTTTTATAGCAAATGATTAACCTACTTCAATTCGAAAAAGATTAAGAAATAAAAAAATATTTCCTATTTTATTAGAATTTTTTGAATGTTAACCAAAGAAAAAATAATGATTTGATTACTATGATCTTATATATATGACCTATAGTATTGTTTAAAAATATACATAGACTTATTCTATTTTAATTGATAAAATAAAATTAAGAAGAAAAAACATTTCTTTCCTACTTATTTATTAATTAAAGTTATTAGAAAAAAAAAAGAGCAAAAATATGATTCTTTAAAAGTAATATTTTTCTCAGGAGTAGAATGTGTTGATAAAGTAAAGAAATAATATATTATTAAGAAAATGACATTTTGACCCATTAAGTAACCATAAGAGCATTTTAAAACCAAATTTCATATAATTCAAGATAAAAAAATACCCTCTTCTGAATAAATTTTAAGGAAAACATATTAATATTTAAACTTATTCATAAAAACAACATATTATGTTATATATAATTAAAAAAAATATATGTGTATAACTTTTTTTACAAAATAAAATCAAACCAAATATTTTTAAAATCCAATCTAGAACAAGCAAAACTTTTCGGAAAGCTTGGTCAAACACAATCTACTTATTAATTATTGAAAAAAGCAATTCTCAAATGAATGATAGAACACAAATTGTTTTTCGTTAAAACTGTTATAGTAAAAATATGCAGTTTTTGAGTCTTGAAAATTGGAATTCTTCCTTTTTATTGAAACAGATCGAAAAGAAGAAAAAACAAAAGATGGGAGAAATTGTTCTTTCTGCAGTTATCACCAAAGCAACAGAAGCAGCTGGAAATCTACTCCTTGAAAAATGGTCAAACTTGAATTCATTAGAAGAGAGCATGAATTGGCTCAAAACAGAAATGAAGCTAATTCAATCTTACATTGTTGATGCAAGGACCAAATTAACTCAAGGAGATTCAAGGGTCAAAAACTTGATCAAATATATTGAACAAGTTGCGGATGATGCAGACGACATCTTAGATGAATTCCTTCCCAAAATTGAACGCAAAGGAACAATTGGTTGTCGCGTTAGTAATGTTTCTTCTGCCAACAAGTTTGTCGCAGAGATTGAAAAGATAAAAAGAAGGGTTGCTGAGATTGATCGTTTGAGAACAACTTATGGTATCACTGATACAAGTAACAACAACAATCAACATGACTACATTACGTTGGACCAGAGGGAATTATTCCTTCATGCTGATGAAACAGAGGTCATCGGTTTGGATGATGACTTCATAAAATTAAAGATGGATGTGCTAAGGTATTGGCTTTGAGTTGCAATGATTTGCCAATTGCATTAAGACCATGTTTCTTGTATTTTGGCCTTTATCCTGAGGACCATGAAATTCGTGGTTTTGATCTGACAAATATGTGGA
>JAJOOR010027254.1:0-13285 GCA_036250505.1 Solanum acaule
CCCACAAAAATACCCTTCTTCACTATTACATATTGATCAGATTCAATAATCTGTTTAAAGCCTGTTTTATTAAGAAGAAAACTAGACATCAAATTTTTCCTCATAGAAGGAGTATAAAGTACATCTTTCAAAGTTAATACCCTTCCAGAAGTAAAACACAATTCGACATCTCCCGTTCCAAGCACTTGAGTTGTGTGGGAATCACCAAGCATGATGGTTTTGGGCTCCTCAAAATGAGTATATTTTTTAAACCAGTCTTTGTCATAACAGTCATGACGGTTTGCACCAGAATCAGCCCACCATCTATCAACACTCTTAACCATGTTTATGTCAGTAATCACCGCCACAATAGGTTCTTCGGTAACGTTTGCCTGAGGGTTAGGACCACGTTTCCGGAATCTGCAAAATCGAGCAATATGCCCACTCTTGCCACAAACAAAGCACGATCCTTTGTCTTGAACTTGTTGATTTTGTGCTTGGTTATTTTCACCATTATTTTTCTTGGGAGGTCTACCATTATTTTTCTTGAACTTTTTCTTCTTAGGCTTCAAAGAAGTATTTTTGTGAGTTTCAGGAGTAGCATTATTTAAAGAAATTAAATTTACCTTCGTTGTGATGTTGTTCTCTTCTGTTTGTAAAAGAGCATCTTGGCCTCTTGCCTCTTCTTCCATGCAGATTTTCATTATCAAGGTTTCAAGGGAGGTTTCCTTTTGTTTGTGGTGCATAGTTCTTTGAAATTCCTTCCAAGAAGGTGGAAGTTTATCTACTATGCCACAAACAATAAGGTTATCTCCAATTTTTACCTCCTCAGACCTTAGCTCTCCAACAATCATTATAAAGTCTTGAGCTTGGTCTACCACTGATTTGTTGTCCATCATTTGGAAACGAAAAAATCTACTAGCCGCATATTTTTCACTCCAGCCTCATCGGTATCATACTTACTCTGCAATGCTTTCCAAATTTTCTTTGCACTAGAGTAAGTTCTATCATAATAATCATAAAAGTTATCAGATAGACAATTAAGAATATAATACCGAAACTTATAAGAATCACCATCATACTTTTCCACTTTCTCTAGATGAGAAATAGTTTCATCATCATTCATAGAGGTGATGTCTACTTTAGTAGGATTCTTCTCAGTTAACACATAAGAAACATTGAGAAGACTTAAGTAGAAAAGTACTTTACCCTTCCATCTCTTAAAATGATTACCATTGAACCGAAATGGTTTGTTAAGGTCTCCCATCTTGACATCCGCATTTTTTTCAATTGCTTTACATTTAGTTGAGTTGTTATCAGTCATTTTCAGTGTACTAATGTCATTCAATCTGCTTCATCTTATGATACAAATACAGATGTTTAGGATCATCAACAGGTGCATCATTGATATCACCCAACTTCTCACCAACTTTTGGTTTGACGTCCTTACTTTCGGAAGAGTCCATTCATTTATTTGCTTTAGTAATTTTATTTAAGGTTGTCATGGGTATGTCCCGACGCCTATCTCAGACAGTAGAGGTTTCATAGATAGACAATGTTAGAGAATCTCTCGATATTTATTTTCAGATATTTTGCTAAACTATTATTGTTTACATTCAATAATCTTAGACAGTTCAGACAATATTTGATTTAACTGTTTTTCATTCAGTTATTTGGATCTAAAAATACTTGAGTAAGTCTTTTGTTAAGTAGTCAGTCAAACCAAGGCTTCGCTTGGGGATCAACAATGGTTCTCGAATGCCGACCACGTCCAGGATATAGACTCAGGGACACCTTCTTTTCGTATTACTCACATTCTTATACCGGTGTTAATTATGTGAATACATGCAATTGTAAGCTTGATCGATTTCTCAACCTAGGGTTATTATTCTCTTCAACTAATATGAGACTCTTATGAGGAATATATGAAAATTTTGAATTTTTGGGTATGATTTTATATTGAAAACACAGAACAAAGAAATTCAAAGAAATGAAATTGAAGAAAATCAAAAGAAAAAATGCAAAATCGAGGCGAAGATGATTGAAAAATTAAGATAAAAAATTCTCAATTGAAAATAAGAACGGGGAGCTAGAAATTAGAAAAAGTTAGAGATGAAAATATATGAGATCTTTTAGAGAAGAAGGTGGAGAGAGATTCGAAGGATTCTTCTTTTCCCTTGTGAAGATACATATTGAAAGATATATATCCTCAAAAAGTCCCTAAAATGTAGTCGTATTCATTATCAGTTTTTTTTTTTTAAAGCAGTCCCTATTTTTGCTTTTAAATACGGTAATTTCCATAAAAATAAATAGAATTTAACTCAATACAAAATAATTAAATTTGCGGATTATTAAAATGTACCTTCGTTGTTGTCCAAGTGCGAAACGATGTGCGAGACGATGCTATGTCAAGTGGAGTCTGATTTTGTTTGTTAAATGTCATCTTCTTTGCTCTAGGATGGTCTAATATCTTTTGAGGCACACGGTTCCCAGAGGCAGCAAGCAAATGGAGTGGAGTATTGCCCTCATTATCTGCTTCATCAACAAGGCTATCACAAAATCTAAACTTAAATAGCTCATTGACTACCTCATTATCGTCATCGTCCAATAATATGGCAACATGAAGAGCATTTTGGCCATTGCTATTAACCATGTCCCAAATATCTGGGCAGTGGAATAATAGTGCATGTATCATCGATTTATGACCTTTACTGATTGCAATGTGAAACACCGTTGTCCACTCATTTTCGCTGCCTGCCCGAATGTTGGCTAAGGATTTCTTCCATCCCAACATATCGGAAACTATTCCTGTCAATCCTTGTTTGACAGCATAGTGCAGTGAATTCCAACCCCATTCATCAGGTTGTTCGCATAAAGTTTTATTCCATTGCCATAGTGATCTCGCACATTCTGGTTATATATATGTCAAATATTACTTACAACGATATTTTTTTATTCAACAAGAGCATGACATGTGACTTTCTAAAGCTGAAAATGAAGTTTTAATGTTAACCGGTGAGGGGTAAATAAAGCTTTAAAGTATGATTGTAAGAGTATATTTGTTGAAAAGTATAACAAGTGAGGAATATAATGTTGGGTTTTAAAGGTGTGAACAGGAAATGAAGGGTTGTGACTCTCCTGAAGGGTTGTGACTATGCCGAAGGGTTGTGACATTTATGAAAGGTTGTGTCCTTTCTAAAGGGTTGTGACCGTTTGAAAGGTTGTGCCTTTTCTAAAGTGTTGTGACCTTTTTGAGAGGTTGTCTTCTTTCCAAAGAGTTGTGACCTTTACTCATTGTTGGCTATAAATAGAGAGGTTTTCTCTCATTTTATTGTATTGAATTCTTCCCTTCTTTTGCATACATTTATTATTACAAAACAAAATCGATCGATCGTGTCTGTGTGTGTGATTCTTTGCCGTCATTTTGAGTTCGTTGAAATTATCAAAGTTTGAGGTACCGCTACTTCTTTAATGGTTAATCCATTTTATCTTGGGAGGAATTAATCTGCAACCTCGGGTAGTTGAGGGGATTAAATTTCTCAAGGACACACAGTGGGTTCTGTGGACTCGGATAGTTCTTTGTTTTTCTTTTCATCTTTTATTATTTCTTGTTTGCTAATCCGAATACAGGAGATAACAAGCTTAAGAAATTTAAATTGTTGGTATTTTATGTGGTAAGGAAATTACTTCTATTTTTTGTGTTCTTTTTATTAGGAAAAACAAGATGAAAAAGAGTACTATTTTATCATATGATAAAAGAGATTTGTGATGAATTAGTACTGCTTTAATATGTTCGAGTATATTTTATGTAGTATGTTTTCCTTAGATGGGTAAGATTATTTTTATTTTCTTCCCAAGTGCATTGAAGCAATTCACCCCTTAAGTTTTCTTTTCAATAAGAAAAGTAATTCTATGCATAAAGGTTAAGATATGCACTTTAATTTTTTCCCTATATTCTTGATTTTATATAACTATGAGAAGAAGTAAATGAACATTTGTTGTCTCCTAACAATATTTGAATATGAGTTTAGTTTCTTGTTGAAATTAAATGTCTTATTGAGGAAAATAGGAATATGATGAAAATTGAGAAAAGGGAAAAAAATAGCAAGAAAAGTGACTTGCATGGAATCATTGCTGACAAATAGAATATGATTCAATGAGAGTAAAAATCAGGTTCTATCTTTATTTCCCTTGATTATTATTTTCTTTTTCTATCCTTTATAAGTTATGAGATTTATTTCATAAATGTTAGGATAGATGGTCATTATGTGATGATCTCAGAATATGTCTTTATTATTAATAATATGTATTCTGTTTAGAGGAGGAAAAAAAAACTTTTGTAGTTTTCTACTCCATGTGAAATTTGATTGTGTTTGACTTTTGGAGACTAAAATCTTCTGATTTTTTTTTACTCCTTTGGTTTGAAGAATATAAGAACTTCACTAACAAATCAGATTATGCAGTGGTTTGAAGAATATAGAAACTTCACCAATTTGTGAAATACTTTGTTTAAATGAATATTCTGGCTTGAAGAGTACAAAATCTTCGTCAGGAATATTAAGGCTAAATGATTTGAAAAAGATAAAATCTTCATCGTTAGCTAGAAAGAGTGTTGTATTTGAGGTTTCTGGAGATTAAAACATTTTTGGTTTACTACTCTATCTGAATGTGAAAGTGATTCGAAGAATATAAAAACTTCATCAGAATTCAAGGTTCATTCGGTTAATGATTAGAAGAATATAAAAACTTCATCGTTAAACTAGAAACAAGTTGTATAAAGATTGAATCTTTACTGTTAGTATTCTAAATACTAAGTGGTATGTCTAGTTGTGACAGAAAGGAAAAAAAAGCACTACTAACATAAAATTAGTGATTTTTGTGGCAGCAATGGGTGTTTCTATGGATTAAATTTCCAAAAGAAGGCTTCGTGTTGCCAATGTGTATTGATGGTATACAATTTGAAAGAAAAATATGTGGAAAATAATTTCAAATACTTGAAAAATATTTTTGAGAACATAGTTAAAATGTGGGGGTTCTTTACTTGTGATAAAGACAAAATTAGACTTACTATCTAATTTAATTTGACAGTACAAGATATGAAATTTAATGACATTCTTGTATTATGTTAGACTCACAAAATTCTAGGAGTATATTTGATATTGTGGTCGTTGAGTCTCTCTTTACTAGTATATGATATGACTAGTATAAAACCACAAAATTATATTACTTGTTCAAAAGAATTATATTCTTTGATGAAAAAGTATCATTTAAAATATTGTGATTTTTCATGAAAAGATATGTCTATTTGTATAGACATGAACATTGGTGAAAAGTGATCTGTTATGTTTGTGTTGTAAAACAAACATTTGGGTCATGTTGCCCTTATTGAACCAAAGAGACTATGGTCATTGGTAAGTCTATAACAAATTGAATGTTATGGAAAGGTCCTTCTGCAAAGGACATCTGGCAAGGTGCTGACTCTAAAACAATGTATGTATTTGATAAAGTATAAAAAGTAAAGAACAAAATATTTGTAGGAAAAAGTTACCTCGCGGAAGGTCTTTTCAAATCCATTATTTTTGTTTGTTCTTACTTACTTGAATCAAATTGTTGGTGACATGAATACTTTTAGGACATGTCAATTACAAAACCTTGCAAAAACTAATCAACTTGACATTTTGATTTCAAAATGTCAAGTGTGTTATAAATTTGTTGAAAGGAATTTTAATCCTTTAGAATTGATTTACACTGACATTTGTGATATGAAGTCAACACCATCTCTTGGTGGGAAAAAGTGTTTCATAAATTTTATTGACAATTGCACTAGATAGTGTTATGTCTATTTTTTGAATGGTAAGGATGAAACAATAGAAACATATAGGCAATATAAATTTGAAGTTGAAAATCAATTGGATAAAAAGATTGTCATAATTAGAAGTGGTAGATGTGGAGAATGTGAATCTTCTTTTGCAAAAATATATTTGGAAAATGGAATCATCCATCAAATTACTGCACATACCCACCTCAATCTATTGGAATTGTTGACAGGAAAAAATCGAACTTTGAAGGAAATGTTGAATGCCATATTTATAAGTTCAGGTTTACCACAAAATTTGTGGGGGTGCTATCATTATAGGAAAAGAGAACAACAAAAAGTTTGTCTGTTCAGGCTTTGTTGTATCCTGATAGAGAACTGTCTGTCACCCCTTAAAGTATATACAAGCAATAACTCTTGAAGGATAGTGATCTAACAATTTCCAATACAGTCTATTCCATATGAGAAATGGAAATGAGAGAACTATTCCCAAACGGGTCAAAATAGGACCTAAGACTATGGATTGTATGTTCATTGGATATGCTACAAATAGTAAAGCATGTCAATTTATGGTTCATATGTCCAAACCATCAGATAGTTAAGTGAAGGGTCTAAACAACCTTGGAACGAACCAAATGAGGATGTACTTAATAAAGAGATTCAGAGGCGTAGTAAATGTCAATGGACAAATTACTTCCTTCGAGTTAGATTTTGTAACATTTTTTCTTGAAAATGAATCTCATAAATTCGAAGAAGTTATGCCCTCTGTGGAATCATTCTTTTTGGAAAGAGAATGTCAATAGCAAGATAGATTCAATCTTGAGTAACCATACTTGAGAGTTGATTGATCTTCCTCTAGGAAATAAACTTTTGGGTTCAAAGTGGAGAAAAGAAAGTTGATCGAACTATTGACAAATACAAAGTAAGATTTGTTGTCATTGTCTTTAGAGAATAAGAAGACATTGATTATTTTCACACATAATAGTCACTAACTAGGATTACATCAATTCAGGTGTTAATTGTGCTAGTTGCGGTATATGGCCTTCAAATTCATCAAAATGGATGTGAAAACATTTTTTTTAAATGGAGAATTGGAGGAAGAAATTTACATGGAACAATCCGAGGGCTTTGTGGTTTCTGGTAAAGAAAAGAAAATCTGTAAAAAATTTAAATCACTTTGTGGACTAAAAACAAACGCCCAAATAATGACATGCGAAGTTTGACCAAACTATGTTGGCAAATGAATTCATGATTAATGAATGTGATAAATGTTTTTACGTTAAAGACACTCTAAATCACAAGGTCATTGTTTGTTTTTATGTTGATGACATGATGATCATCAAAAGAGACATTTCTGACATAATGCTACTAAGCATATGCTAGAAAGTAACTTCGATATGAAAGACATTGAAGTTGCTGATGTGATTGAAAAGGTACTTGACAAGTTCAAGTATTTGGATTTCAATATTGTCAAGACTCCAATAAATGTGAGCTTTGTACTTCAAAAGAATGAAGGCAAAAGTGACTCACAATTGGATTATGCTAGAGTATTGAGAAGTATGATATATATCATGAAGTGTACACGATCAAATATAGCATGTGCTATTAGTAAACTGAGTCGGTTCACAAGTAATTAATCAAACTCATTGGATGACAATGAAAATAGTTTTGGAATATTTAAAACATACTTAACAACTACTATTGTTTTACATTTTCACTAATATTCAACAGTATTAGAAGAATATTGTGATGCAAATTGAATCACCAAGTCAAATAAAGTAAAATCCATGAGTGGATATGTATTTACTCTTTGTGGAGGAGCAATCTCTTGGAAATCTTCCAAATAAAAATGTATCGCTCACTCTACTATGAAATCTGAGCATATCACTCTAATAAGACCGGTGAAGAAGTTGAATGACTCCAAAATTTCTTGAAAGATTTTTTGCCCAAACCTTTAGCTCCAGTATGCATACATTGTGAGAGTTAATTTGCAATAGGTAGGGCATGAAGCATGATGTATAACGGAAAGTCTCGTCATATATGACGTAGACATAATATCGTTAGAGAACTACTCTCTAGTGGAATTATCATAATTGACTATGTAAAGTCAAAAGATAATGTGACGGATCCACTTATAAAAGGCCTAACTAGAGAGGGAGTTGATAGATTATCAAAGGGAATGGAACTATGGCCGATTACAAGTCATTGTGGCTGTAACTCTACCTAGAAGACTGGAGATCCCAAGATCAAGGTTCAAGGAGAGCAAACAAAGTCATTGATGACGGTTCAACATTGTCAAAATATTTTTTTTATGGTCCATTCTCAGGATACGACATGTTCAGTAACAAGGATAAAGGCATTAAGACTTTTTAATGGTTTCTAAGTTTGATATAGGGTATATCAAATAGTGTATCTACGAGATAACACATTTAGAAACCACCTATGTAAGTGTGAAGTGTAAGCCGCTTCAAGGAGAATTCGGTAAGGCCAGTTCTCTACGCACTTATAACCCAAGACATGTTCATGGCTGAAACGAACAAAACAATAAGAACCAAAAACAATTCAAGGGTTGATTGTGTGACTTGTGTTGTCTAGGTATACACCAAAGCTCGACGGTTCAAAGATATCAAATCTACCGATTGATCAAGTATATCCGATATATGTTCATTATGAAAAGTTCAAAGGAAAACCCACTTATCCAGATGCAATCAATCCTTACTTATGAATCACACAGTTTTTCATGCAAATGTTTTAACAGTAGCCATTCCCTATTCTTGTGGGGGATTGTTGGGTTTTAAAGGTGTGAACAGGAAATGAAGGGTTGTGACTATATGACGAAGGGTTGTGACTATGCCGAAGGGTTGTGACCTTTATGAAAGGTTGTGTCCTTTCTAAAGGGTTGTGACCGTTTGAAAGGTTGTGCCTTTTCCAAAGTGTTGTGACCTTTTTGAAATGTTGTCTTCTTTCCAAAGAGTTGTGACATTTACCCTTTGTTGGCTATAAATAGAGAGGTTTTCTCTCATTTTACTGTATTGAATTCTTCCCTTCTTTTGCATACATTTATTACAAAAGAAAATCAATCGATCGTGTCTATGTGTGTGATTCGTTGCTGTCATTTTTAGTTCTTTGTTTTTCTTTTCATCTTTTATTATTTCTGGTTTGCTAATCTGAATACAGAAGATAACATATAATTCATTTTCGATAATAGAAAAGCAAATATACTCCCTCCCCCTTTTTTTATTATTATTATATTGCATATGCATCGTAAGTTCGAATTTGAACGTACATATTTGAAAAAACTAATATTTTGTAATTAGATTTGGACGTAAATGGATACAATTACGAAATTTAGCATGTTTAGTTTGTATGACAAAGTCACCCATGTGTAATGTGTTATGCATTTTTCATAAGTACTATTTATATTTATAATTGACTTAACAAATATCTTAAGGTGTTATAACTATACTTTTCCTCCTAAGTCCTAACGTATACACACAAAATTTATCAGGATTTGATTAAAACCGATTACTTTTCTTGATCTTGTGGGAAATTGAAGTTATTGCTAAATTTGGAAATTGGTTGACTTTGTAAATACAAAATCTTGGAGATTTCTAGCACAAGACTCATACAGCAAATAGGGAACTTAAATTCCTCAAGGACAAATAACGTACTTACCTGTGTGTTCTTGAATTACGGCGGCATGTAGAGGAGTTCGATTGGATGGACCTGCAACATAAGTTTGTTTCTTGCAAACATTCAAGATTATACTCAAAGCATCATGAAAATCAGACTCCGCCGCCAAATAAAGTGGTGTCTCCCCAGCCTTATTAGCTGGGCAGTCATATTCAGGATCTAGTAATAATATTTTCACCAAGATCCTGACAATCTCAGCGTGTCCACTTCTCACGGCCTTGTGCAATGCCGTATCTCCAATGTCATCAGTCATCATCGCAAATGTCTCTCTTCCTTCTACACTACGTAGTTTTCCACTAAGTAGTTCAATCACCACTTCACTTTGTCCTGCGTTAGCTGCAATGTGAAGCGCAGTTTCATTTTTCCTATTCTTATAACATAATAATGCCGGGCTTATCTGAAGGACTTTTCCCACGAAATCAAATTGGCCAAAGAGAGCTGCCACATGGAGGATTGTGTTTCCGTTGGGAGTGACTTGGTATCCATTTTCCACTCTTCTCAGATGATCAGCAAGTGAAAAATTGCCATATACCATTTTGCCTTCCATTGCAGCATTGTACATGTTTGCATCCATAATGTGTGATCCAACTGCATCACAAAAGTCTTTTCTTATTTCTTAAACTTTGTGTTCAGTCAAACATTACCACATAAATTAAAATAGAGAAAATATCTAATTAAGTGAAAAGCATTATTATAATATATATTTATGTAATTTTTAAAAATTTATATGTACTCATTAATTAATACGATTAGGTACATGTGCAAAAGCGCGTATCTAGAGACTACTTAAAGTTTTTTTTCTCTCAAGTGATGTATTTCTTATGAACGATTTAATTTTTTTTTATTTAGTTTATTTTTCTCTCCGATCTGAATCAAGAAAGGGGATTGCAAAAGTAAAGTCCAGTATTTACCAACCAATAACTCAAACTTAAAATTCAAAGGGGAAAACTCACTCCGTTTCAATTAATTTTTCTTATATTCTTCTTAGTCCATTTAAAAGGAAAAAAAAAAACTAACATCTTTTTAAATTGATTTTTTTACCATTTAAAAGATTAAAGAAGATTTATTCTACACATCTTTAATTTAAAACCATCAAATTCAAAAATAGTACCCATTTGTGATTTGACCATAAATATTAGTATTCACTTTACTCAAAAATATTTATACACTTTATTCCAGAATCCTTGTTTGGCCATTTTGAAAACACCTAACTTTTTACTATCATTTTATTTTTAAAAATTACCTCAACTTTTTATTTTTTTACCAAAAGCATCTATTTATTTTTTCCACCAACCAAATTAAAAAAATATCAACTAAACAAATACTATGAATGATGAATGTGTGTATAGGGGTGGAAGGTCGTAGAGATTGAGGCTATGGGAGTAAGGGTAAAGAAGAGATGTATTAGAATGAGTTTGAGGACAAAATTAATATAAAATATCAATCGTGAAACTTGTTTTCACTGAATCTATAAAAATGTTATGTTACTTATTTTTAAAAACTTATTGAGAAAATATCTTTTATATATCTTTTTTTATAAATTTAAACATAGGAAAATTAGATGATATTTTTTGAAAAATATTTTCCTCCATACATTACACACACTTAGGTATAAAAAAAACATGGGAAAACTGTAAGACCAAAGAACGATTTGATTAGGTCTTCAACATTACCTTTTTTCCTTGATCGATAATATCTAAAAGAGCAGTTTGATCCTTATAGGTCTTTTTTCCTTCTTCTCCTTGCTTCTCTACAAGTTTAAATAAACCCAATAATTTTTTCTCTACACTTTTATAACTCCAGGGAAATTTGGTGTACCCACTTCAAGTCTCGAAGATACTTCTTCTGTTTCTATTTACATGTCGTCTTTATTAAAAATAGATGTTTCTTAATACTTTCTCTGTTCATTTTTATTTGTCACAGTTAGATTTGACACACTCATTTAGAAAATAATTATTGATATATGTATTTTACCAAACTATCCCCTATTAAATAATGTCTTAAAAAATACTCCCTCTGTCCCAATTTATGTGACATTTTTCATTTTTCGAGAATCAAACAGTTAAGCTTGATCGGGAATTTGCAAATGAAATCTTCAATTTTTTTTTGAAATGAAATTTATATATTTGTAAACTACGTAAATAGTACTATAAGTCACAATAATTAATAATTCAAAATGTTTAAAAGACGTATGAAAAAATTACGGTCAAAGATAGACTTGTTTGAATCTCGAAATCCGAAAAGTGTCACATAAAATTGGACGGAGGGAGTAAGTAATTAATGTTGAGGGTAAAACATGGAAAAAAATTATTATCTTTACTTAATATGTCAAAAGTGACAAGTAAAAATGAAAATTTATTTTAGAAATAAGTGACAAGTAAAAGTGAATGGAGGGAAAACTTGTTATTTCACAAAACCAATACATAAATGACATTATTTTTTTTATTTTACCGTGAGAAATTATTAGCTTTGAAAATACAAATTTGATCAACATAGAAAAACAAAATAATTAATCCATATTTATTGATCAATTTAATTAATCAAAATAAATTAATTGATGTTCATTTATTCAAAACTTTACTTTAAGATAAACCTAAATAGGGGAGTACAATGGTTAATTTACATAGTATCTTTAGGGACATGAAACTTAAAATGGTGACAACTAAATAGAAATGGAGAGTGTAACAACCGTTGGATTATGATGATAGAGAAAGGTAGTGAACCAGAGAAAAAGTAAAAAAAAAAGATCAAAGTAATCAAGAGGACAAGGAAAATCATGCAAACTTATTTTTAGTTTTATGTCTTTTTTTACGACATATTTTTATTTTTATACATAAAAAATCTATTCAATTTGTAATTGATCATAAAAGATCATTTCTAAGTAAAAGAATGGGACATTATAAGAGATTGCAAGAATTTGCTTTAAACCCACCAAGATGGATTTTGTTCATATTTGGAAAAAACAAACAAATATGTAGATTTTCTAACAAATAAAGAAGATTTGCTAATATGGGACGAGGTGATAATGAACATCTAATTTAATTGATTACATGTTACGAGCAAACTTCGAATTCGAACCTCGTAGTTATATGAATTTAATTGATTTTATCATTTTTTACCTTTTTAACCCTTGTGTTTATCAATGTACTAGTTTCACGGCACGTGTGTTGCACGTGTGTATCGTATATATAGTATACAATGTTGTAAAATAAAATTAATATTACTAAATTAAATCTCTTTAGTAAATAATTATAATTGAAAGAACATAGGACAAGTATTTTAAATGATTAAATACAAATTGTCATAGAGTTACTTGTATTTTGAGATCAAAATCACCAAATATCATTGAAACATTTCAAAATACATTCAAAGTTTAAATAAGGAGAGAACGTGACATTTCTTTAGTAGTATTATTTTTTACTTCACTCAATTTTGTAAGCAAATTTAACCAACAAAATTAAAATAAAAAAATCAATACAAAAAATGTCACCAATAGCCTTTCCTCTTGAGGTTATGAACATAAACGATGTACACCATTTAAGTACAATTTTTTTCTCTTAAATATTCATACTTGAAATTTAGTATGTGCATGACACTAATAAGGATTACCATAAATATTTCAATATTTTATCTTTATACGCAATCTATCATTTAGAAAATATTATTACTCAATTAATATTGGAGTAAGACTATCATACAGAGGTAATTTTACAACAAAAAGGGTACTTTGTTGTTATAACGAATGATGGTTAAATAGAGGTCGAGTGTATGTCAAATATTTAGCTTGACCAGTTCTTT
>JAJOOR010027255.1:0-13677 GCA_036250505.1 Solanum acaule
ACCCACCCAAACTGTAAGGCTACTAAAGATAGATATTTTTCCTGACTATTTAATCTATCTATCTATCTATGTCAAGGGATACGGAATATAGTTCCGGTAGCAAATTACTGAAAAGTTTATAGCTTTTCTCAGTACAAGCTGAAAACTACATTTATACGAGCCAGAGCATTTGCACATTCAAATTAAAGACTATAACCAAGTAGTTGGAGATCACTGCTGAGAAGTAGCTATGCCAAACAATGATCACTATATATTAATTTACATGGTCTATCGACCTATATTCCATTACCCCGAAACATAAGGGGGCGATAACCAATATTACAGGCACTAATTTGAGGGTGTGTACCCTCAAATTAGTGCTTTTTTTTTTGCTAATTTAGTGTTTTTTGAAGAATTTTGGCATGAAGCGGTAGAGCAATATGACATAATTACTAGAAAAGGATGCATGTCACCTTCTACTATCATAATCAACAGGAAACTGAATTCGGACGGTGAAAAGCTATGCAGAACTAGTAGAGACTTACTTTTAATAGAACTCTGTCATTATTATTAACGTAACCATGCCATTTTTCATCTGAGGGGTAACCTTCTGCAAACTTTTCAGTTATTGGAGTCCTGTAACAGGAATGATGCATTAAAGTTAGTAAAATTACACCTCAAGCAAAAATTCCTGTCCGAAATCTTCATTATATTATGCAAGTATATTTCTTTCTATTTAATTACCAGACCACCTGGCCAAGTGCATTCCAACAAAATATGTGAGAAAACTAGCAATACTAAACTTTGGAGAATTGATAAAGCCAGACATAGAGACCTGAATGTCGAAACAGTAGTGGTAGATACTGAAAAGTAACTAATGCTACAAAACAACAGGTTAATCAAATTCAAACTGAATAGTCCTCCATTCCAATTTAATGATACTTGGCAAAGCATTTGACACAACTCCATTTATATATATAACTTTCCAACTCATCGAATTATTCGAGATTTTAAACTTTCACATGATATTTGGTCCAACAAAATTTCACTGTTCATATGTAATACAAGTACTTTCTCTCTTCTCTCTTGAATGGCGTCTCTCTGTTCTTCTATTTTCTGAAAATCAGGTGATTCTGTCTGCAGCTGCTCAAACTAAAGTATTAAACTTTATGTCCAGTTAAATACATTATGCAAAAGAAATGGATGGAATATCCATATAGCACCTTAGTATCAAATTTAACTCCTAGAAGTTGCTACAATTCTTCACTAAATAAATCTAAACACTTCACCACTATTTCTAGTTCATCTACCAATTCAACACATAGTTCCTTTTTTTCTAACCATAGTGTCCAAGCCAACTTGAGGCACCTCGACTAATTTAATCAAATACCTGACACCTCCTAACTTTGTCCACCAAGTCGCATTTTTTTGTCTCGGCTAAGATTTGAACCTGAAACTTTACGTTGCTCAATGCACTTCATTATCACTAGATACCCACAAAAAGGAGAAAACTATTCCTTCTGCCCCAATTTATGTGACATAGTTGGAATTTCAAGATTCAAAATTCCAAGCGTTGAAGTAAATTCAGACATAAGAAACTTTAAGTTTTTTGAAATAAAATTTATATATTTGAAAACTAGCTAAACACTACTATAAATCACCATAAAGAACTACTTAAAAATATATAAAAAGCATACCTTAATAGAAAAACTTGATTGACTCTCAAAATTTTAATTGTACCACATAAATTGGAACGTAACTAAGTAAAGTACACTAAAAAATTTTTAAAAAAAGGCAATTCTTCAACAAGGACATTACCTCATTTTTAGACAAAAAGTAGAAGGATACGAAACGGCGTCGGAGAATACATCAGTCATATGAGGAATATTAAAACGAGCTTCAAATTCTCTAGAATACTTTAACTTCCAATCAGGATCACTAAAATCGATGCCGACGCCGGCGGCAGCATTTTTCGATACTCCGTTTCCAGCTTGCACTCGAATTCTCAATCTCCGGCAAGCTCTATTCAAATTCCGTACAGTTCTCAACCTAACGGAACCTAAAAAGAGATCATGATCGGTGTAACCAGTTGTCGACGGAAAAATCGCTTTCTGTCCGATCACCGGCGAAAGCGACTCCATGAATAGCAACAGTATGTGTGTACCTACTGTGTATGTATATGTGGAAGATATATGTAGAGCGATGGAGAGATCGGAGACGGAGAGTGACGGAGAAAGAGAGAAGAGAGAGACAAAAAAACCAGCAGTAGAATTTAGCTGCCAGCCGGAGAAAAGAGAAAGCAATTATTTTTTTTATTTTTTTTATTTTTTTGGGTTTGACCTTTTTTTTTCTTGTTTTCTTTCTAGGTTTCAGCCGTCCAAAGTGTATATTTTTTTTTAAAAAAAGTTTTAGTATACTAATTTTTGAAGTTAAAATTAAAATAGATTAATTTAAAATTTAAATATTTAAAAATTATATTTCTCATATTAATATAATATAAACAAATTAAAAGGAAAAATCTTTTTGGCCAGAAAATTTGGCCATAATGGTTTTTACCTATGTTATTTTACCTTTTTGAACATTTTTACCCTTTTAACTTTAATACCTTTTAATTAAAATATGGTAAAAAGATCGGTTTATTTTAAAATATGGTAAAAAGATCAGTTTATTTTAAAATTTTCTGGCCAAATTTTCTGGTCATTTAGCATTACCCTTCTTAAAATATTGGTCAAAGTTCATACAGTTTGATTTTCGAAAATTGAAATGTAATAAGTAAAAGTGAGAGGAGATAATAATAATAGACAAATTTAGAATTTCAAACCATCAGCTTCACCCTTAACTAGAGGTTTCGAGTTCGAGTCTTGGGTATACAGAAAATCCTATTAGGAGTGTTACTCTCAAATGGATCTTGTAGTGCACGATTCAGATTTATTCGGGTTTCAATATGGACTCCAAATACTGAGTGGAACATCAAAAATAAGTATAATCTACATAAATCTCATAGTGTTAAGATCTAATTACATTATTTCCCTACTCTTTTTCAAATTATAATAATCTCTTAAAATTTATGGATTTTCAAATACATCACTAGACTTCATAATATATTAGCAGGAATTCAGATACATAGGGGAGAGATGTATCAGAGAGGGGATAGGGATGTATAGAGAGGAGATAAGACATTCGGATAAATAGGGGAGGGATGTATCCGAGAGGAGAGGAATATATCAGAGAGAAATAGAGATGTATTAGTGAGTGAGGGGAGAATGATGTATCTAAGAGAGGATTTTTGAATTTTTTTTAAAATGATAAGAAATTTTAGAGATTGTAATAAAATAAATGTGTATTTAGATAATTTTTTCAAAAAGAAAATTAATTCAGTAATATACTTTAAAAAAAAAAATTAAGAGATATGTAAGATTAATGAGACTCAATAATATAAAACGGAGGGATTAATCATTAAAATGTTAATATAATGCATGATACTTTGGTTCATGAACATTTGGGCAAGAGTGTATTACTTGTTTTACTCAACTTATTTTCATCATCTAAATTTAATTTAATCCATTTATATAACACTTCCAACCGTCCAAATTCGTTCAAAAGCTATTTGTGTTGTAATAAATTGAGGTAAAATAGGCTAGAAAATGCGTCATAATTCAATTTGATTAGTCTTATTAAATTTTAATTTCGTTGTTTGTTCTTTTATAGTGTTTAAGTACATAATAAAAAAAAAAATTATTATAGTTTTATATACTATATCAATAAAAACAAATTTCTTAAAAACTATTTTGACAAAATTTATCATTGATCAATTTAGGCTACATGTCAATTTAACAGGAATTGTCTATTACATGTCAATAATATTTTTGTTAACCGAGCCTTAGATAAATTATTTACATATTATATAAATTTTTCAACAAAAATATATGATATCAGTAAAATAATTAGATTCTGTCTAACAAAGATAGAGCTAAGATTTTAACTTCATGTGTTAGTAAGTTTTAGACGGCCCATTTTAAATGCTAATAAAAAAAGTTTTAAATTTAATATACATATTTAAAGAGTTTCTTGCTACAAATATATTGTTTGAGACATTTATAGGTGTGGTCTATTATCTATAAAGTGAGTTGAGAATTATGAGATATTGAATTAGTTTAAGTGCACATAAGTTGGCTCAAACATTACAATTATTAAAAATGTATATTTATTCTTGAACAATAATTATCAACTTCAATCAAATTTGTGTATATATAGACCAAGCTCACATCTGATTAGCTAATTAGTGAGTCAATAGCTTGCAATCTTCTCCTGACCACCCATGGATACATAAATCAAGGAAAAACTGGTTAGCTAATTGGTGAGACAATAGCTTACTACCTTAGCCCGACCACCCCCACTGCCATACCCCCTAACTTTAACTATGGCTCCGCCATTCCCTTATTCTTATTTATTTTTTGTAGATATAAATATTCTTATTCCTTATATCATTTGGGGAAAAAATGTCTTTTCATGTCATAAAAGCAAGCTTTTAATTATAAATCTCATCTATTACGACATAAAAGTAATATCAAGAATTATACATATTCTACTTCCTTTTCTTACTTTTAATTAGTCAACTTTAAATTTCATTTTGCAAGGGACAAGAGAGGACAAATCAATACTCTTTCGATTTCTAATTACTTGTTCATTTTTCATTTTTTAGTTGTTTTTAATTACTTGTTCATTTTGACAAATCAAGAAATAACAATATTTTTACGTATTATACCTTCAATTAATTACTTTGAAAAAAAGTACTATAACTTTTTGAAAATCTTAAGTTTTTAATTAACCCACTTCATAATTAATAGGGGTAAAATAGTAAACTCGCTTTGTCAATAATTGTTTTCTTAATAGATGTGTCAATTCAAAAATGAACAAGTAATTAGGGACAGATGGAGTACAATAAATTCCACAATCACCCTATTAATTAATTAGAAGAAGAAAAATAGCGATGAATGTGACGTGTGTTTTCAATAAACATTTGAAAAATGAATATTTAATATTTAAAGTGTGTTTCAATAAATATTTTATCAGAGTTCAAGCAAAATACTCATATACTTATTAATTTAAATATCAAAATAAAAAAGAGATATTTTCAATAAGTTTTTGACCGTTTATCCAAAAAAAAAAAAATAGTGTTGACATTTCAAGTGAATAGTTTTTGCATAATTATTAATTGCACTATGTCATGTCGAATAATAATGTGTCGTGGCTGACTCAATTAGTTCTCTTACAAATGGAATACTCAAAAACCAAAGATTCGAATCTATTCTTTTGTTAGGTTTATTCTTCTATCTCATTTCTAATGCTGAATTTCCCTTGTTCTGATCCTAATTTTAATAAATTTTATTTCTATACATTGATAATATAAAAATATCACAATATTAATTAAGTTACAAAAAGAGACAATTCATGATAAGTTAAGTAAAATGAAGAATAAAGTAAATTAAATGACCTGCTATAACTTAGTACTATAAATCTATAATATAGTGTGGGAGTAAAATATAGTTATTAAAATAGTATAAAAATCTTTTACATTGAATATATATAAATATAAAAGTTATATTAATTTTCGAATTAGTTTTTAAATGAACATAAAAACTTTGACTTTTTGTGTTAATTAATTCCAGACCTATAACATCCTTGAACTTTAGAGAGAATGACTACATCATAATATCATTAGAATTAGTTGATATATCTATGTTGTCAAAAATCATAGTCTTGACTTTAAAAGAACCAACAAAAAAAAAGAAAAAGATATAGTAGTAATAGTACATATATATGGTACATTGCATGTATAACAATTTGCATCTTCTTAGGTGTATATTATATAAATAAATTGATCAAACAACTTAAGGACGAATGCTCTTCGTTTATCTCTTGGACTACGTTATCTATTATCTTCAATTATTCATATCTTCAATTCAAATATTATAGAAGCAATTAAATCGGGGAATTCGTGTTCATGAACCGATGCCCTTCATATTTATTAATATGAGATGAAAAAGGTAATTAGTTGTTTTATCAAAATTTCAAAAAGTTTTCGAAGAAACAATTACTTTTTTAGTTAAAAAAAGTAAACAAGTAAGGTGACATTACAGATATCTTTCAATAAGGAGATTAAATAGTAAATTAGCACCATAAGTGAAAGAAATATATAGTTTTTTCTCAATGTTATTTTTTTCTTCAAGGAGTCGTTTGGTTCAAAAATAGATTATCACAAGATTATATTCTTATCGTTATAATTAAGGTTTATAACCAATATAGATAATTCTATCTTTTTTTACGAGTAGATGTATAATTCCATGATTTTGATATAAAGTTTATTCTGATTTTAGCTAATATCCATAATTAATATTGGATAAATTATTTAATTTCAAATTTTATATTGGGATAAACGTCCTAATTAATCCCCTATAATCAACTGCCCCTAATTGAGGGTATAATTAATAATCAATATTTTTTATATAAACATGTGAAATGTTTACGTAAGTCGTAACGTTGACAAAACTAAAGGTGCAGGGTACGATGACATAATCCATGAAGTCATTATCCTCACATTTGATAGAGAAGCTAAGAAAATAATGATATTTTTAATACATAATTTATTATAGTTGTGTATCTGAATATTTTAATTTTAATAGTGGAATTCTTTTAATTAAATCTGAAGTTTAAACATTTCACTTCAACTGTAGAAGACAAAGATTTGTATAATATGCACCTTTAGTAATAATATTTCACTAAGATATCTTTATTTTATAATAGTCATCTTCTATAACAATATTTCGATCAAGTTCTTTCTAAAATAAATTTTCTTGTTATGTTATATCATATTATAACAATTTATTAATATAACATGCAGCTAAACGATGTTGTTTTAGAAAAAAATAATTGTATATATAATTAAGAGTAAAATTTAGGTTTAGCAAACATAAAAATCATATTTGTATGTTATAACTATAGTTTGCATAATTGCGCTCCATATCAAATTTTATGTTTGTTATGGAGCATCAAACTGTATAACTCGCTTGTATAAAATCACTGGCAAGCCTCTCGTTTGTATAAAAGTGCAGCAATTGTATATGTATATCGGTTAGATAATTGTATAGATGTAACTAATATGTTATGTACCAATGATTGTATTTGTATATTTGCATAAAATTGAATTCGTATACAATTGAATTGAAACAAAATATTTGTATATCAAATCTCTCTCTCGCTTTATACAACACAAATTATACATTGTAATTTGTATAAAGCGAGAAAGAAAGAAAGGCAAAAGAGAATTGGGCAGGAAGAAGATCTGTATTTGTATAAGTATAAGTGTATAGGACGAAAATATATGTATTTAAAGAAAACGGACTTGGGGAGAGATTTTAGGAGAAATTGAAAGAAACTGGGAGAGAAAAGATGGTGAAGGGATTTGTATAAAAATAAATCTTCCGTTTTTTTAAATGTGCGGGCCCCAACCGATTAAAATA
Organism: Solanum acaule; assembly: GCA_036250505.1. Taxonomy (NCBI): domain Eukaryota; kingdom Viridiplantae; phylum Streptophyta; class Magnoliopsida; order Solanales; family Solanaceae; genus Solanum; species Solanum acaule. The sequence continues at coordinate 7,500 of JAJOOR010027255.1, forward strand.
AAACTAATTTGGGGAGAAATTTTAGGAGAAATTGAAAGAAAATGGGAGAGAAAAAATAGTGAAGGAATTTGTATAAAATAAATCTTCCGATTTTTTTAAATTCGTGGGTCCCAATTGAATGGCAAAAATGGTGTAACATTAGCTGAACGTTTGCTGCGAAATACAGATATATGAAACAGTAGTTATAAAATTTATTTTGATTTAAATGTTTGCTATTATGTACAATTTCCCTATAATGAATATGTTTTCCTCTACTTAAGGCCCAAAGCATGAATTTCACCAATTAATTCTTGTGAATATTACTTAAATAACTCTATAGTAAGAATAATATTTTAGAAAGTGATACATCACCAATTACAAACTAAGCTTGAGACTCAAATTAGTGAACTCCAAAAGCTTCTTTCAATAGTGAAGTGTACATTGACATTCACAACATCATGTGACAAAATAGTTTACTACAAAGGAAAAAAAACATGATTTTACTTTAAGTTGACACCAAAACAAATGTCTTTCAAGTCAAGTAGTTAGAGAAAAAGATACACAAACTTTCTAATAAAATCCGTAGATTTAATTATTTTTAAAAATCCCTCCAAAATTCCAATTATATCACGAGATATTTGGCACTTAATTTTGAATCATCCAATTGAAATAACTACCTTTAACTGTCATTTCATGTTTAAAAGGCTGGTGACCAATTGAAAAGGCTGGTGGCAAATCAAAACTCAAAGTCTACATCAATTTTTAGTCATATAAAAATGTACTAGAAAACCAACAAACTTTATCATAAGATTTTGTATGAACCATTAATGTGTACAGTACTCCAAAAGTTGTCTATGTAAGTGCATTTGGTTCATGTATATATCTAACTTCTCAATTTCTTCACATGGGCTTAATTAATTAGCATAGCAGTATCGGTCTATTGTCACAATTTTTTCTTATAAGTTGGTTTGGATCTTGATGCGAGTTTATTGAGTTTAAATATATTTACTTTAATATTTAGCAATATCCTATTATCACAATTCGACTTGTAAGTAGATTTGAAACTTAAACTATGAGGATTTCAACACTTTTTTTTTTTTGTCTCAAATTGATATTTACTTTGATATATAGTAATATCGATCTATTATCACATTCTCACTTGTAAATATATTTCATTGGAAACTTGAACTCTGAGGGTTTCAACACTTACCTTTTGTCTCAAATTGATAGTTACTTCGATTTATATTAGTCTGTTATCATAATTTGACTTGTAAGCGCGCAGTTCTTGAACTTGAACTATGATGGTTTTAATGCTTAATTTCTTGCATCAAATTGATGTTTACTTTAACTTGTACCTTTTTTAAATAGTTATATAATAGCATCGATAGTTACAAGAATCGTCCTCTTATTTGTCCCTCGAATATATGTTACACTTTGTGTTGGTTTGGTTTCACTTTTTTTATTGCATATTATTTTTGGCTTATTAATTGTTGATGGATTTATTTTGTGATTATGATAATAAGCTACGTAACTAAGTTATAATTAATACAAACTTTTTTCTTTGTAGCATTTAGTTGAAAAGATGAATTCAATTGAGATGAAGATTAGAGGAGAACTCGAAAGGGATGTTGAGAGGGATTTAGAGGATGAAATTAAAGAAGGAATTTGCCAATTAGCACTAAGATTACATAGGCTTTACAAACATCAAGAGGAAAGGAACACAAAGAAATCAATTGATGATCATGGTACAAGAGATACTACGCGAGGTACAACTACTAAAGCACTCTCTGAAGTGAACATAAATATTAAGATGGAAGGAGGGACTAAGATTGATATAAAAGAAACCAAGAAAGAAGCACGTCGTCCGAGCTCAAGTAAGGTGCAGCGAATGGTTAGTACTCGTCCACCAAAATTTGACTGGACACAAAGTTTAAGGTCTGGACAGACTCCCATCACTGGTTATGATAAAATCGATACTTCTAGAAAACAGGTTAAAAATATTATCAATGGTCAACGAAATGTTAAATTCATCGAAAGTGCGGGGAAAAAATCTACTAGAGGTTTGAAGTAGAGGGAAGGGAGTTTAAAATTTGGAAGACAATAACACAATTTTATTGTTGTTTTGGTTTTTTCCTTGACCGAACTTTGGGATTTTGTTCTTGTTTGATTTAGTAGGGTTACTTATATGTTGTGTGATATAATAAGCCTCAATGAATGGCATTGACGATGATATATTTGTTGTGATTTTTATGGGATTTGAGGATTGAAGTACTAATCGGTCTCGAACAGAGCGATTCAATATATATTTAAAGTTTATGAGTCTTGAATTTGAAAATTATTAATTTTGAAATTTATTATATGTATATAGTGAATCTCTCAAAAAATATATAGGATTGAGATTAAGATTGTTGTGTTCTACCAAACCCTTACTTCTCACGATAGCTCCGAGTCCGATCATAATCTCAAAATATCATTTTCACTTTAAAAAAAAATTAAGTTTGCAATAAGAGAACCCTTGCACTAAAGGAATGTGTATATCAAACTAATAATTGCACGATCTGCGTTTGTTTATAAACTTCTACTCTTATCAAAGTTTAATTAATATGTATTTATATATCATTAAATCACATAATCATAATAAGTTGATATCATTTCAATATGTTGATTTTTAGCATATTTGCAAAACATTTTTTTAAACCCAAAACTTTCTAAAGTTTCCAATTCAGCAGCTAAAATAAGCTCTTACAAACATAATAAGACCATTTGGGCTTGAAGACACAACCAGGTTAAGTTTTGGGCTTAATTGGTCTATGCAACCAGCCCAATGGGCCTTCACTCTGATGCTGTGGTGGAGGCCGGCTTGAGAAATGATTATGAACAATCAACCACCCCCACCAAATAGAAAAGTTGACAGATAACTCACTTTATAGAATCGTACATGAGATTTCACTTCAAACGACTCATCGTTTAATTCTTTCATAAAATTGAAATCATTTTCACATTCGAGAACCCCCTTCCCCTTCTTCCACTCCGCCAACCCCCATTCCCCCAACAAACCCTATCTCTTTCTTAAAAACATAATTTTCTTCTTGTTTTTTTTTTAACCCCACAACATTCCTGAAGAATCAACAATGTTCTCATTCATTTTCCACAAAACATGAATCTCTAAAGTCAAATTACTAAATTGACATTTAGCGATTTCAGAATTTAAATTTTGTGAATTTTTATATCTATTGTATTTGTTCAAAATTATGAATTCAGACTTATTATTTGTTGTAAGGTTGCATCCACCCTTGTTGGTTGCTTGTGGAGGTCACCCTAGAGCAAACCCGACCCCCACTCATCATGATAACAAAAAATTACTTTTTATGATTTTATTCACTTAGTGTTCAATATTTATTTATATTAGGATTATAACTAATTGACTTTTAAATAGCGCCAATAAACCTATTTATCCCGCTACGATTTTGACAGTGCAAATCATCCTACAAACATCAAACTAATTTTATTAAAAGAACGTGATGTGATTCATTGGATCAAGCATGTTAGTAATTACTTCCTCCGTTTCAAAAAGAATGACCTCCCTTCCTTTTTAGTCTGTTTAAAAAAGAATGACCTCTTTCATTTTTTGATAATATTTTAATTTCAGTTTTCCACGTGGCATGTTTAAGGCCACAAGATTAAAGGACAATTTTGTACCTTTGACATAACTTTAATTTAGGACCACAAAATTCAAAAGTTTTCTTTATTTTTTCTTAAACTCTGTGCCAAGTCAAACTAGATCATTCTTTGTGAAACAGCGGGAGTACTAAGTTCTTGTCGTAGCCTCCACGCTTAGAAGTCTATAAAGTGATTTCCATGCATAGATAGACCTTAGGACCTTAGGCTCAAAAGACTATAAAGAGTAGAGCAAACAAGGACACATGTAATCGTTGAAAATCGAGTTTCTTTTTCCTCAGATATTTGATATACATATTGAATTTCGATTAAATTTAGATTCGCGTTGAATAATTTAACATTATAAAGTGAAATACTTTCTAACAAAAATGATTTCATACTCAGAGTTTGAATCCGAGACATCTGATAAAGAATTTTAGAGAAATAATGGAAATCCTAAAATAAACATTGTTGTTAACAACCTAACCACAAATTTCTAAATTATTTGATTCATTACCTATTATAGGAGATGGAGCAACAAATACATCCAATTTTTCTTCTTTAAGCTAAAAAGTGTCCTATTTCAAATAACCAAGAAGTCACCTTGGAAACTTTAATTTCTCCAATAGTAATTAGCATCACATTCACACGAATAAATGAAATGATTACACCAACTAGGAGGCATAGTAAAATATGAACTACCACATCAAACTTACTATTCCTTTCAATATAGCAAAATATTAATATTAATCAATTGTAGTGTTTTATTTGGTAGTTAGATTTATTTTAGAACTATGTAAAATGAAACAAAAATTTATTCTCCGATAATAGTTGGGGTTAGATATGTTCTAATCGTTAACCAATAAATATTTTATCTTAGTTTCAATTTATTCATGTGACCTTTTTTCCTTTTTAGTTCGTTAAAAAAAGATAACACATTTTTATATTTAGTAAAAAAATTACACTTTCTATTTTACCCTAAATGAAATAATGTAATAGTCACACATTTTTTATGATTTGTTTTAGGTCAATAAATTCAAAAATCTTTCTTTCTTTTATTCTTAAATTTGTACCCAATCAAATACCGTTGCATAAATTGACACAAACAAAGTATATAACTTAAATGTCTATAAAAATGAAAAGTGCAAATAAAGATAATGGTTCAAACCCTATCCCTAAAGAAGTATCAGTACATTAACTAGTTTTTTTTTTTTTTAAAAAAACAATTACATTGTCCGATATTCACATTAAAACACAATTAAATTTAAATTTACATATTACAATATTCATTTCAAAGAACAATACTTTTCAACGAAAATTCTTTCATTTCTAAAAGACTAAACTTGTAACGACATGTTCCCGTCGTTATAGAAACGCCAACGGGGGAATATTTGGGGCCGAAAAAACTTTTTCGTAGTAGTTGAATTTTCCCAACCTTGTCTAGATTTGGACGAAATCGGAGTCTTTGAGGTGTAGGGAAATCTGGTGACAATCGGGTGAATCATTTATAATTTTGATTACATGAGTGGTTAGATAACTCGTTAAGGAATCCGTACGACTTTAAGTGCGAGTAGAACTCCCGGAATCGATCTTAGCACTAAGGGTATTTTTCTGAGCGTCGTTGGTTAAAGGTGTGTTGTGAAATGAGGATTTTGGATTTCTCAAAATAGCTCTCTGTTTCGTGCAACCCGCCTTGGCGGGGATTTTGGTCGCTTTGGCGGGGCCGTTGTGGCGGGCCAAACGCAACTTAAAGTCGTTAATAAATCCCTAAACAACCTTATTTGGCACTTTTCGATTTTTAGAGCTAAGGAACAAACCTTAGGCGATTCCTACTCGTTTTTCACCATTCTTGAGGCTAAAAGTAAGTTTTTCACTCCCCGAATCTGTTTTTCGATCCGTTGAACGTAATAGAATGGGTGAATATTGATGGGGGAGGGTTTTGTTATAGGTTCTATGGTGGAAACAACCCTAAATTGGATAATTGAGATCATGGGTATGATCTAGGGTTCATAGAATTGTTATAGATTCGGGTAATTAGTGATTGTTTATTGATTCCCATATTATATTGATTGTTTGTAGACCAAGAACAAGCGGAACGAATTCAGAAAGGGAAGGATCAGGTTTATTAGGGTTTCAAGCTTGTTTCGAGGTAGATGATGGTTGTGATTCTATGATTGTGTGATGTATGTTTGTTCTTGCTTCATTATGATACTTTTATATGTATGAATGTTGCAATGTTGATCACACTTGTTGTAAATGAGATAGATGAATGATGATTGCCATGAAATCATGACTTAAATGTATGATCTTGATGATATATTTGTGATTGTGATTGTGGTGTATTGAATGGATCAGTTGCCACGTTCTGGCATAACTAACTTGGATGGGTTGCCACGTTTCGGCATAACTGAAATGACCCAAAAAGTTCTTAAAAATGTGCTTCGGAAGTTACCGGAAACTTGTTTAGCTATATATAAAAAAATCCGTTTCGTTTTTCAAAAATCCGACTTCATATTCTTGTTTAGGGGGTCAAATTGAGTGG
>JAJOOR010027256.1:0-11722 GCA_036250505.1 Solanum acaule
CCTTTGTATTGCAATTATTGTAAGCACCAAGGTCATGATGAAGATAGTTGTCGTTTGATCTCAAAAAGAAATCAAAATAACAAACAAATTGATGATACTATTGAAGTTGCTACAAAAGGTACTATCGATAGTGAAAAGTATCAAGGTGATGCGAGAGAAATACTAAATGAAAAAAGAAAGGTTGTAGATATCAATCAAAGTAAAGCTACTTCGTTAGATCGGCAGTTGGTGGATGTCCCTTCTGAGCAAAATCGGGCACACTCAATGGATGTTGTTACAAGTAATATTGGTGTTCAAACAACGACCGAAAACAAAAGGGGAACGCCAAGAGTTGGGGTTGATGCGCCGCGAGTTGGTTCATGCAAAAAAATAATGGATTCAGGACACAAACTAATGGATACATCTGATGTTGAAGATGTTGAAAATTCTGGGCAGCATGTTTTGCAAGTTGAAACCAAGAATGCAACTAAAAATTGGACACTGATTGCACACAAAAATTCAACTAGTAATCGGAGCCTTTCCCCGACTAGTCAAAATAATTCTCCATGTAGTGAAAAGGGTGCGACTAGAAATTTTTATGACAGTGAGAAGAGGCAAGATATTAGTAATGCCTCAAGAGACCTATTATGTTCGAATAGCTTTGATGCTTTATTGAAGACTACTGGACAACAAGTAAAGTTAACATAGAATGACAACGATTTGATCCAAGAAAAGCAGGTCTCACCACCTACTTTGAATAGCAAATTAAGTCTAGAAGCTCCCGTATTTGTGCCTAAATGTGTGATTGCAAAGAAGAACGAGTCAAGAGTCTTAGTGTCAAATACAATTGATTTGGGCGAGGATTTTCTTGATGAAAATGAGGAAGACAATATGCTTGATTTTGGCGAGGATTCTCTTGATGAAGATGAGGAAGATATGCTGGACATGTGCTTTGATAGAGTGGCTAGGGAAGGAGATATATCACCTAGGCAACAAAGAAGTGGAAGCAACAGAAGCAAAAAGAAGACACATGGAAGGTAACATAGTTGGGACGGTAAATGACTGAGGAGTTTGTTTCAAGGCACCTATCGATGCGACAGACAAAGCAGAACCATTTGACAGTATCAATAGGTTCAACAAGATCCAATAAATCTATAAAGAAAGTATGAATTATCAAGTGTTGTTGGATAGGTTTGAAGAAGAAGACAAGAGAAAAATACTTCAAGTTACTTTTGATGGGCAATCAATCTTTTTTAATTCATGAGTTTGCAATAGAAAGTGATAACTCAACTTTCTTCTTGATTGGCATATTTTTACATTATTTAAGCATCCTCATTTGTAATATCATCATGGAGTGTATTACAAACTCTGTGGTGATCAGAAAATACTTAGTTCTCTCTAGCTCTTATTTTCTTCATGCTTGTTAGGTAGTAGACACTTCATTAGGATTAGTAAGGTAAGGCCTAGCCCCCTTGCTTGCACTTATTCCTATTGATATTTTTTATGTTTAATAAAAGGCCACTAGACTATCTAGTGGTAAATTTGCGGAAAAAAAGAAGAAGAAGAAGCTATTCTCGTCACCATTTTTCAAAGTGAAAAGAAACCCCCAAAACAAAATAAATGAACGTTTTTAATTGTAAAAGAATGTAGAAAATGCTTTGTTTTCTACTTTTCTAGTAAAGCTTTACCACTCTGTAATATGAAAGGTTAGAGCACTAACAACCATTTTTGTAGCCTTTATTTTTTTAAAAATTAATGTGTAATATATTGAGCATTTAACTGCATTAAGTAGACACTTTATGCTACAAACGTTTCATAGCTGTACTTTATGATATATATAAATAGAGATAGAAGACTTTGTCTCTATTGTTGTTGAAGAGCAAAATAAAAATAAATATATATATATATATATATATACTAGTTTCACGGCACGTGTGTTGCACGTGTGTATCACATATATAGTATACGGTGTTGTAAAATTGAATTAATATTACTAAATTAATGTATTTAGTAAATAATTATAATTGAAAGAACATGGGACCAATGTTTTTAAATGATTAATACATATTGTCATAGAGTTACTTGTATTTTGAGATCATATTGACCAGATATCATTGAAACATTTCAAACTATATTTTGAATTTAAATATGGTGAGAAAGTGACATTTCTTTAGTAGTATTATTTTTACTTCACTCAATTTTGTAAACAAATCTAACCAACAAATTTATTTAAAAAAAAATATCAATAGCCTTTCTTCTTGATGGACACCATTTAAGTATAATTATTCTCTTAAAAATTCATACTTGAAATTTAGTATGTGCATGACACTAATAAGGATTACCATAAATATTTCAATATTCTATCTTTATACGTAATCTAATTTTTACAAAATATTATTACTCAATTACTATTTGAGTAAGACTATCATAGAGAGGTAATTTTACAAAAAAAAAGTACTTTATTATTATAACGAATGATGGTTAAATAGAGGCTTGCGTGTATGTCAAATATTTAGCTTGACCAACACTATGTTATATATATACATTTTAGTAGCATAATTTAATTTTATAAATATATGAACATCACCTTTGGTGAAAATTATTTCATTTCATTAAGTTTCTACCTTATCTTTGTAGAATTGTAGTCTTTTCATTTTTCTGCCGCATACATATCATATGGTTGTTGTCTAATGAAAGTATCTAGTATCTTATAGAAGTTTTATCGTGATATAAAATATTTACCTTTTTCAATAATAAAAATTAATTGATGAATAAAATTTAAATTGTTATTTATAGAATCCTTAATTTGATTTAAGAATATTTTATGACCAATCACTATTTTCTTATCTATTTTTATATAGCTATCAAGGAGTATATCTTGTGACATAACATTTTCTAAAATTAAACTGAGCACAAAATAATAGGAAATTCACACGTAAAAAATTGCATACTCAATAAAAATATAAAAAAGAAAAAACATATGGAACAATACATAGCCAATGAAGAAGGAAGACGAAAATATATGTTCATGCTACATTCACTACAGTGTTCCATTTGATTGAAATATCTTCCCACCAACACGTTACTTTCTCCGTTCATTTTTACTTACATATGTATTAAAAAATAATATAATTATTATCATGATTATATTATCATATTATAAGTAAAAGTGAAAATCTATTTTTGAAATAGTGGATATAACATTAAAACTAATAATTCAATGGACTATATTGATGCCCGTTGTTTTAGTAAAATTAGAAAGAAACTCCTTTGGTTGAGTGTGAAAGAATAAAAAGTGAAAAAACAAAGAAGAAATATCTTACCCCAATCATGTGACTTTTTTCACATTTGTTTATTATTAATGTTTTCCCACAACTTTTCTTCACTATAGTATTAACTCATGAAAATCGTAAGAAAAAAATATGAGTGTGACTTGATAAATGATTTGCTACAATTTGTTCACAAACTCTTTCTTATGTGGTACCTCGAATTTCATTGAATTTTTAACTTAATCAATTGTTCCAAATAACCCTTGAGATTTTTTAAGAAGAAGAAGAGTAGAAAACAAATAGTAGTATGAATAGGTGTTCCTTGTGCCTTATTAGAAAAGTTATAACCTTTCGAAAAAGTCATTGCTCATCAGAAAAGTCACAATTCATCGGAAAACGCACAACCCTTTGGAAAAGTCACAACTCTTTGGAAAAATCACAACCCTTCGGAAAAGTCACAACTCATCGAAAAGGTCACAACCCGTCAAAAAAGTCACACCCTTTGAAAAAATCACAACCCTTTAATGTGAAAAGGTATTTACTTTTAATATTATTAAATTAATAAATAAAATAAATTGATTATTTTTAATTGGGGGTATTATAGTAACTTAACATTCAAGTTTTGGAGTTCATGCTTTTAAGGTAGTATAGATATAGATATATAGGATGATTGTGGTGTTTGAGTCAGCTTTTGCGTATCTTGGCTAATTAATACATAAGATATTTACCACCTTTAACCAGCAACATGTATTAGGTAACTCTGTTCACTAAGGTTAGGACAAATGAGAAGAATCATCTAGTGTTTTTTGTTTCCACTGAGTTTTGAATCTAAGACCTTACAGTTCTCAATCAATTCATTGACCACTAGGCCACACCCTTGAGTGTATTAAGAAAACAATGATGGAGATAGTGAGTTTACCATTTTACCCCTATTAATTATGAATTGGATATATTAAAACTTTAAGATTCAAGAAGTTCTTCCTTTTTCAAAGTAATTAATTGAGGGTGTAGTAGGTAAAAAAAGATTGTCCTTTCTTGATTTGTCAAAATAAACAAGTAATTAGGGACAACTAAAAAAGGAAAAGTGGACAAATAATTAGGGATAGAGGGAGTAGTATTTATTATAGGGTAAATGCTTAAATATGTCATTGAACTTTGAGAAATGACTCATCTATATTATCCGTTTAAAGTTTGATTCATTTATGCCATTTCCGTTTGAGAAAATGTCCATGCCATTATTTGTTAACTGAAAATAGTTTCGCTTTTGCAAATCTTTTTTTTACACGTGGTCAATTATGATTCAGCCATGTCATTAATTAAATCATTTTTTAAAGGAAAAAAACTCAAATATGTCATTGAGCTTTAGAAACATGTTCATCTATGTCATCTGTTAAAAAATTGTCTCATCTATGCCATTTTAGCAAACAAATAATGACATTGATAAACTTTTTCTCAAACAAAAATGACATAAATGAGCCAAACTTTTAACGAATGACATAAATAAGCCTCTTCTCAAATTACGATAGCAGAACCTTTTTCCTTTATTATAATGTGTTTATGTTTTTGTCCTTGAATATTATATAGTGTTTAATAGAAGGACATTTTATAATATATCCGATGATATGCTATCTCAATACATCCGAATTTTGCTCATAGGCCATCAACTGAAATACATATGAATTCATATAAAATATGATAGAATGCTTCAAAATACATGAGAAACTAAATGTCATAAACGAATATAGAATATCCTTTTAATCACACATTGATCATGCCCACTAAGCAAATCAAATCATCAGGCGATAGATAACTAGATCATTTATCATGCTCCCAACATTCATAGATATCATAAATCAACCAAACATTCAATATCCGATATCTATGTTTCTAACCTGTCACATAAGGAATTACCAACACAACACTTAAATAAATAGAGTTTCAAGAATTAAATTTCTTTGTCCTTTTTTATAGCCTCCGAACATTTCTAATCTGATCAAATATGTAATCTGGACAAGTAAATGAGTCCGTAGAAGTTCATATTGTCATACAAAATTGGCTCAAAAATGTGTTTCAAAGAGTCAACTCCGAACTCCAGTGTCAAATCCGAAAATTTCTTTCAAAATCGATTTTACCCATAGTTTGGGGAACGCACACGTCAAAAATCTGCTAAATAGGGACACTAATTTGCCCCCATAACAAAGAAATTCATTCTCCAATACATAAGGCAAAATCTCCAAACCTTAAAAGCCATTAAATCACTAATTTAATGATAGATTAGCAGAAATAAAGGGTTAGAATCTCACCCCACGAGGAAATCTAGCAAAATCCCTTGAAAATCGCCTTAAACAGTGCTTCTAAGGAGAATTATTGAAGATAGCGTATACCGGTATACTCTATCTGTCCAACCATACTTGTCCACTATATTATTTTGGGATGTCTAACTATACTTGTTTACTTTATGAAATCAATGAATAATTTTACATTTAGTTCTTAATGTACCCTTATCATTAATTATAATTATTTCTTTATTACTTTTTTTCAAGACATAAATTTATTATATTCAAAGGGTGATACAGTAAAATAATCCTTCTATTTATAGTTTCTTAAAAAATGCGTAAAAATATTGGTGTACAGAAGGAGTATCTATTGGAAGTCAACAAAACGATAGTTACTCAGGTTGGGAGAGAAGCAAATTAGTAATCTGCATATTTTTTGTAATAAAGGTTACAAACATAGAGAACATCTGTTGGTATGGAAAAAGACAATCAAGGAAATTGAGTTTTTTTTTCTCCTGTAGATTTAAGTTGTGTAGCTTATGAATAAGCTTAGAACTTTTTTAGTATTTTTCATTGTACAAAAGTAAAATAAAAAATACAATTTTTTTGACAAACAAGTCCGTCATAAGATTGTGATGGTTTTATGACGAACATGATACTTCATTTATAAATTTCTCCATCTTCACAAGAATATAGGTGTTTTCTTGCTTTTTGTTTTTCTTTTTGGTTAGTTTTATAAATTAATACAAAATGGATAATATCTCGAATCTCGATCTCTTTAACGAGAATTAAATTCATTACAATAAAATATTTCACCGATCTAACAGTAATCTTCTAAGTATTTTCTTGCATTTGTTTTTCTTCACAATGTTTATAGCGTGTTCAATTTTTAAATACCAATCCAATAATTAATTGTTACTCCCTCCGTCCCATTTTATGTGGCACCATTTCCTTTTTGGTCAGTCCCAAAAAGAATGTCACATTTTCTTATATGGTAAGTATTTAAATGTACAATTCCTCTTTTATCCTTGTTGGTCTCACTTAATCTTAAAATAATACTCCAATACATTTATGAGGAGAGAAAAAAGTGAGTTTACTTTTTAAAGGGTAATTTGGTAAACATTTCAAAGTCTTCATTTATTTCTTAAACTCCGTGCCGGGTCAAGTGTTGCCACATAAAATGGGACGGAGGGAGTATTTGTTATTTCTGTTGTGATGTTATGCTGCCCCACTAAACAAACATTTCCTCACGATCACCTCATTACTTCATCTATATACTGCACTAAATTAAAGCTTCAGTTTATTTTTAAGCCTTCTCTGTTTCTTGTCCTCTGCATTATATTCTACCATGAATAAATTCTTCAAAACCTCCAAAGTGGCTCTCAGGTTCTTTAATGGCCTCAACCGAAGCAATTATGGAGTCCGCCAGCTGTCTCAGTTTGCTGGTGACATCGAAACAGATGAGTCCCGAAGATTACTGGAGGGTGTTGTTACTAGTTCCGCTAATTATGTTCCATTGACACCAATAAGTTTCTTGGAGAGAGCAGCAGATGTTTATCGCCATAAAACTTCCGTTGTGTTTGGGTCTAGTGTGAAGTATACTTGGGAAGAGACACATTCTAGGTGTCTTAAACTTGCTTCTGCTTTGGTTCACCTTGGAATTTCAAGGGGAGATGTGGTAAGACTTTCAATTTTTCTAACATTTTGTTCAAATTCAAGTGATTTATTTCGTCATTGTATAATAATATAGATTTGAACATTTTTTGCAGGTTGCAGCTTTGGCTCCCAATGTACCAGCAATGCAAGAGCTGCATTTTACAGTACCAATGGCAGAAGCAGTTCTTTGTACATTAAATACTCGTCTTGATTCGTCAATGGTAGCTAACTTGCTTAAACATTCAGAAGCGAAGATCATATTTGTTGATCAACAATTGCTCCAAGTTGCTCAACAAGCACTCTCTCTTCTTTCAAAAGACAAAATTAAAACACCAATTCTTGTGCTAATACCTGAATATGAGAATTCCTCTTCGACATATGACATTCACACATACGAAAATCTTTTGTCAAGTGGGAGTAGCAATTTTACAATGAGATGGCCAAAAAGTGAATTTGATCCTATCAGTATCAATTATACTTCCGGCACTATGTCCTCCCCCAAAGGGGTCGTGTACAATCACAGAGGTGCATATCTCAATACAATTGCTACTTTCCTCTGTCATGGCATGGGCTCGATGCCTACGTACCTTTGGACAGTTCCAATGTTTCACTGCAATGGATGGTGCATGGTTTGGGGAATGGCTGCACTTGGTGGCACAAATGTTTGCCTAAGGAATGTCTCTGCAAAAGATATATTTGAAAGTATTTCTCTCTACAAGGTCAATCATATGAGTGCAGCACCAACTGTCTTGAATATGATGGCAAATTGTCCACCAAATGACAGGAAGCCACTTCCGCACAAGGTCGAAATATTTACAGGAGGATCACCACCGCCTCCACAGATCCTTTCCAAAATAGAGGAGCTTGGCTTTGGTGTAACTCACGGATATGGACTAACAGAGACTTACAGTGCTGCTACATCTTGCTTGTGGAAGCCTGAGTGGGATTCTTTGTCCCTTGAGGAACGAGCTGCACTTAAATCAAGACAAGGGGTGCAACATCTTTGTATAGAAAAAGTTGACGTTAGAGACCCCGAGACCATGGAAAAGGTGCCAGCTGATGGGAAGAGCATTGGTGAGATTGTGTGCAGAGGGAATACTGTGATGAGTGGATATTTGAAAGATGCTAAAGCGACCGAAGAAGCTTTTAAAGGCGGATGGTTTCATAGTGGTGATCTAGCAGTGAAACATCCAGATGGGTACATAGAAATTAAGGATCGGTTGAAAGACATTATAATTTCTGGAGGTGAAAATATAAGCACACTCGAAGTGGAAAGAGTTTTGTATAGTCATCCAGCAGTTGTTGAAGCAGCTGTGGTTGCACGACCAGATGATCGATGGGGACAAACACCTTGTGCATTCATAACACTAAAGGAAGGATTTGATGAAATTACTGAGGAAGATATAATCAACTTCTGTAGAGATCATTTGCCTCGTTACATGGCACCTCGAACGGTCCTTTTTGAAGATTTACCAAAAACATCAACTGGCAAGGTACAAAAATTCATATTGAGGGAGAAAGCAAAAGCTTTGGGCAGTCTATTTTCCACTGAAAAGAGAAGTGCTGCAAGTTGTTAGCATATAATTAAATGTGTGTATATTTACTTTGGTTCTTCATTGTTTACTATTTCAACATTGCATATTCTATATCAAAAGCTATGTATGAAGCATTAAATTGTTTATTTTTCATGGAGCACTGAATTGTTCACTTTAAAATATCTGGATTTTCTATGTAAATTGTTTGTTGTTTCAAACATTTCAATAACAACGTGTTTCTTGTAATATTCCCTTTTTTTCCTTTCTTGAATAGTAAATGACCATTTCAATAGGTATACAAGAAAACCACAAAAGACAGAGAGAGAGCCTTTCTCTTTAGCAAAAGAGGCCAATTTTTCTACATTTTCTAGCAAAATCCTATATGCTCTGAATAGATACGAAGGCTACGGCCACAGTTAGATGTCTTGATGTAACAGTGGGCAAAACCATGACTGATCTGGGGAGATTTAAAGGCCATACTATCCCCGAAAAGTAGACTGAATGGTGCACCAGTCACAACTATGAAACTTCAGGAGTTTTCTGATTATGTTCAACCACTGCAGCTGAATGAACTCAAATTGCCAAGGCGTGGTAAAAATGATGTATGCTGAGTTTATACATGAAGTATATGGAGTGAGAGGGAAAAAAGGATATTTGAGAAAGCTAAGAGTACAGGGTATGTGATAGCAATAAAAGTAGCAAATGTATGATGTGTTCAAGCTTCTCCAAGAGGGAAAATTTTGCTAGATAGGTATAGGTTTGTTGACTATGCATTGCTTCCTGGTACCGCCTTTAATTTAGGGTGGATCAGTCTTGAAGGCGATTTTCAATCTTCACCTAACAATTAATTGAATGGCTTTGATTACTCATCTTTTCTTATTAACTATCTGATGCAAAAAATATTTGCATAGTTAATTAGGCTGCTGCACCATGAATAAAATCTTCAAAAACTCGAATATGTTACTGAGGTTCTTTAACCGATCAGTCCAATTACCCGCACACACTCACAGGGTCCAGCAGTTGTGCAAACTTGCTAGGGGCATTGAAATGACGGATGAATCCCAAAGATTACTGGAGGGTGTTGTTACAAGTCCCCCAAATTATATTCCATTGACACCGATAAGTGTCTTGGAACGAGCAGCAAATGTTTTCGGCCATAGAACTTCGGTTGTGTTTGGGTTTTGTGTGAAGTATACTTGGGAAGAGACACATTCTAGGTGTCTGAAACTTGCTTCTGCTTTAGTTCACCTTGGCATTTCTAGGGGAGATGTGGTAAGACTTAATATTCAGTGTTCCTCTTCAAATGTGTGAAATGTTTTAATTCAACTTTTCATGTATAAATTGAACAACTTTTGCAGGTTGCAACTCTGGCTCCTAATATACCAGCAATACAGGAGCTACATTTTGCAGTACCAATGGCAGGAGCGGTTCTTTGTACATTAAATACACGCCATGATTCATCAATGATAGCTGGTTTGCTAAGACATTCAGAAGCGAAGATCATATTTGTTGATCATCAGTTGCTCCAAATTGCTCAAGGGGCACTCAGTCTTCTTTCAAAAGACAAAGCAAATAAACCACCAATTCTTGTGCTAATCCCACAATCTGAGAATTCCTCTCATCCTCTACTTGAGACATCTTACATCCACGAATATGAAAATCTCCTAGCAAGTGGGAGTAACAACTTTACAATGGCCAAAAACTGAAATGGACCCTATAAGTGTTAACTATACTTCCGGCACAACATCATCATCCAAAGGAGTTGTGTACAATCATAGAGGCGCATATCTCAATACAATTGCTATATTTCTTGTTTGTGGAATGGATCCGATGCCTACATACCTTTGGACAGTTCCAATGTTTCACTGCAATGGATGGTGCCTGATTTGGGGAATGGCTGCACTTGGTGGCACAAATGTTTGCCTTAGACATGTCTCCGCAAAAAATATATTTGAAAGTATATCTCTCAATAAGGTTACACATATGGGTGCAGTACCAACTGTCTTAAATATGATAGCAAATTCTCCGCTAAATGACAGGAAGCCACTTACACATAAGGTTGAAATACTTACCGGTGGATCATCACCACCTACACATGTCCTTTCCAAAATGGAGGAGCTTGGCTTTAGAGTAACTCATGGATATGGAATAACAGAGGCTTATGGTGTAGCTACATATTCCTTATGGAAGCCTGAGTGGGATTCTTTGCCCCTCGATGAACGAGCTGTGCTTAAATCAAGACAAGGGGTGCAACATCTTTGTATTGAAAAAGTTGACGTTAGAGACCCCGAGACCATGGAAAATGTGCCAGCTGATGGAAAGAGCATTGGTGAGATTGTGTTAAGAGGAAATACTGTGATGAGTGGATACTTGAAAGATGCTAAAGCAACCGAAGAAGCCTTTAGAGGTGGATGGTTTCATAGTGGCGGTGAAACATCCAGATGGGTACATAGAAATTAAGGATTGATTGAAAGACATTATAATTTCTGGAGGTGAAAATATAAGCACACTCGAAGTGGAGAGAGTTTTATATAGTTATCCAGGAGTTGTTGAAGCAGCTGTGGTTGCACGACCAGATGATGAATGGGGACAAACACCATGTGCATTCATAAAACTAAAGGAAGGATATGATGAAATTAGTGCACAAGAAATAATCAAGTTTTGTAGAGATCATTTACCTCATTACATGGCACCTAAGACAGTTCTTTTTGAAGATTTATGTCACGACCCGATTTCTCGAGTCATGATGGCACCTACTATACCCTACCAGTAGGTAAGCCAACCCGTAACCCAGAACATCAAGCAATGAGCAAAAGGGCAGAAACTAGCGAAAACAATAATCTAAACAAGGATAACAAGGCGGAAGCAACCCCAAATAAATATATACAGAAATCCCTCCCAGAACCTGAAAGTCACTAGTACAGAGCTATCTAATAAAGAGTACAAGTCCCAAAAGTGGACCACAACAGAGCGTGTCTCAAAGGCAACAAGACTAGCTAAAACAAAA
>JAJOOR010027257.1:0-11693 GCA_036250505.1 Solanum acaule
GTGAGGAGGTGCGAGGGTCTGGTGGTAGAGGGTACGCAGAGGGGTAGAGGTAGGCCTAGGAAGTATTGGGAAGAGGTGATTAGACAGGACTTGGCTCAACTTCACATCACCGAGGACATGACTCTAGATAGGAAGGAGTGGAGGTCGCGTATTAAGGTTGAAGGTTAGTAGGGGTAGCGGGTTGTCTTTCCTTGCGAGGGTATGGGTTGGTAGTGTTTGTAGTAGTCCTAGCCTGGCACTTGTAGTTCTTGTCTGTGATCCTATAGTCATATGTTGTTTACTGCGCTTTGCCTCTCATAGTATTTTCTTGATGTTATTGTCTCCGTTGTTGATTGTGCACTGTTTCTTATTGGGTGTTATGTTATATATAATGTTTCCTCTTCTCCTGCTTGGTTTGGATGTACTTGAGCCGAGGGTCCACCGGAAACAGCCTCTCTACCTCCACGAGGTAGTGGTAAGGTCTGTGTACACTTTACCCTCCCCAGACCCCACTTTGTGGGATTTCACTGGGTATGTTGTTGTTGTTGTTGTTGATGGATCAAATATATTATATGATATCAGTTCAATCACTTGCCTGCAGTGCTAAGAGGTGGTGGTTGTTGCATTGCTATGTGAATATTCTTTGATTCTTTTACTGCACTTCCCGATGGCAATTATGCCGTCTCATATTCTTCTTCTACTACATCAGGTTCTGTGGGCTGGATTTGACAAGCTGGAATGTGAGGGAGGCACTTCTCGTCAAATTTTGCTCTTGGGTTGTCAGTATGGTTTCCAGATTTGGGATGTTGAAGATTCTGATAATATACGCAACTTAGTTTCCAGGCCAGATGGTCCTGTTCCTTTCATGCATATATTACCAAAACCAATAGCATCAAAGAAGCACGAGGACAAATTTTCTGGTAGTCGCCCAGTTTTAATACTTTGTACTGATGGGTGTTTTTCTGGAGGTAGTAACATTCGTGAGGGCATAGGGAAACTTCATGATGTAACCATCCAACAGTATCATGACCAAGAAAGTACCAGTTTTGATCCCGCTATTGTTTGGTTTTATTCCTTGACATGTCACTCTTATGTGCATCAGTTGAAGTTCAGATCAGTTGTTCATTTGGTTAGATGTAGCTCCTGTGTGATTGCCATTTTACAAGCAACTCAGGTATGTGTATCATATTATAAACTTTTGGTTGATCTCTTCTTGCTATACATCGGTTAAGTTTTTCCTATTGCAGATACACTGCTTTGATGCTGCAACTCTAGATAAGGAATATACTGTTGTTACCAATCCTGTCATCACGGGTTTTTCAGGGTTCGGTAGTACAGGTGTGGGACCTCTTGCATTGGGTCCCAGGTGGATGGCCTATAGTGGAAGTCCAGTTTCAATTTCAAATTCTGGTCACGTCAATCCACAGCACCTTACTCCTTCAGCTAGTTTCCCCAGTCTGGCTCCAAATGGCAGCTTAATCGCTCATTATGCAAAGGAATCGAGCAAGCAACTTGCAGCTGGTATTGTGACTCTAGGGGACATCGGGTATAAGAAGCTCGCTAGATACTATTCTGATCTGTCACCAGATAGTAATTGTTCTCAATCTGGGACTGCTTGTGGGAAGATATCAGGAACTGCTAATGGTCATCTCCCAGGTGCAGACAATGTCGGAATGGTACAAATTACTCTAATCAACATCCATTATTTCACCGTGAACAGTGGTTTAAACTTATATCTTCATTTGTCATTTCAGTCACTTGTTTCTATATCTGCTCCTTGTTGTGGACAGAATATTTCGCTCTCTTCCTCTTTTGAGTTGATAAATGTAAAACGTTAGTTCTTGACTGTTTTTTCTTTTTTTTGTGTTCTGTTGATTTTGCAATAACTTCCTTCATATCATAATCAACTCTTATATTGTGGTTATTGTGTTGTGCGTGTCTGTCTTCATTTAGTTTGGATATTTGAAAGTGATTGCCATTTGGTGCTTTATGAATACACTATTGTGGATCAACATTCGACCTCTATGTTAACGTCATGAATTTTGTGCATCTTAGGTCATAGTCAGGGACATTGTCAGCAAAGCTCTTATTGCTCAGTTTAGGGCACATAAGAGTCCTATTTCAGCTCTATGCTTTGATCCTAGCAGTACTCGATTGGTGACAGCTTCAATTCAGGGTCATAATATAAATGTATTCCAGATAATGCCTATACTATCTGAAAATACCTCGCGTACTCCTGGTTCATCTTATCTCCATCTTTACAAGCTGCAGCGCGGACTGACTAATGCGGTAGGTGTAGTTTGCCTTCTTTCTCTTCCTGTTTAAATTTATTGTTTTTAAGGACTGTAAACTAAATTTTCCTTTTGGATATCTTAGGTTATACAGGATATAAGTTTTAGTGGTGATAGCCAGTGGATTATGATAACTTCTTCCAGAGGGACTAGCCATCTATTTACGATTCCTCCTTCAGGGACGGTTAATTTTCAATCTTCAGATGCATTTCTTACTGGTAGGAGTAATGGCTCTAGTGTCTTGGAAAAACCTGCAGTTCATTGCACCTCGAATTCAAAAATTCCGGTGCTTAATCAACATAACATCTGTGAATCTCGTCCTCCGGTGACTCTTTCTGCTGTTGGTCGAATAAGGAGTGGAGGTAATGGTTGGAGAAATACTGTAACCGGTGCTGCAGCTGCTGCAACTGGAAGGACAATTTCTTTTTCTGGGTCCATTGCTTCAGCTTTTCACCACTGCAATAGTACTGGTCAATATGCAGATTCAGGCCTCCTAAAAGCAAATCATCACCTGCTTGTTTTTTCATCCACGGGCTGTATGACGCAGTATGCATTGCGTATGTGTTCTGAGCTAGATTCTGTTGCAACCGTTCCTGCTATGGGTTCAACTTACGAGGCAGATCTTGAAACAAAATTAGTGGTAGAGGCAATCCAAAAGTGGAATATTTTCCAGAAACAAAATTTCAAAGAACGAGATGATAATGCTGATATATATGGTGAATTTGGATGTTCTGATAGTAGTAAAGTATTTCCTGAAGGAATAACCAAGGGAAACAGTCTCTCTTCCGAGACTAGGGACACATTTACTAAAAAAAAGATAAGATCTGAGATAGGACATCATATATACATATCCGAAGCAGAACTCCAAATGCATAGACCTCATAATCAAGTGTGGGCAAAACCTGAGGTACTTTAACCTTTGTACGGTAACGTGATCTTAATTCAGCAGTCTCACTTCCATCCTTTTTGTGTAATTGCTGAAATCTCTATCGTCTTTTTAAATATGCAGGTATTTTTTCGATCATTTGTTATGGATAGGATTCACTTAGACGACGAAGGTGGTGGAGAGGCTGAGATTGAAGTAATACCA
Source organism: Solanum acaule (assembly GCA_036250505.1). Classification (NCBI taxonomy): domain Eukaryota; kingdom Viridiplantae; phylum Streptophyta; class Magnoliopsida; order Solanales; family Solanaceae; genus Solanum; species Solanum acaule. Next base: position 3,361 of record JAJOOR010027257.1, read on the forward strand.
ACTCATATGGTTGAGGCAAGGTCAAAACATTTATTTCCAGTTTATAATCACCAGCTTCATGCTTCCAAGAGCGGAAAAGCAAGGTAATCAACACTTCTCCTTGGTTTGAAAAGATTTTGAAACTGATTTTCTGTTTTAGAGGTGGATAGCAATTTGCTTTATCTGAAATGAGATTTCTTATTTTTGTTTACTAAATGGATTAAGTGTTCGTGTTCATGGCGACAACAGCCAACAGTTACGTCCAAGGCCAGAGGTCTCTGAAAGCACTAAGCTCAAGTTAAATAGTGGTTGTGAGTGCTCTTCCCTTTCCATGGATGAATCCAGCATTGAACTTCACCATGGCAGAGAAACCGAGAGGGATAGTGTTGGAGCGACATGCCAAACGATTAGTGCCCTTGTAAATAGTAGTGACAACACTAGCCTAGATTATGTAAATGATGTAAGAAGATCCATGGAGACTACAGAATCTAAGTTTGTAAATACTAACCTAGGTATTACAAAAACTGTCACTCATTTAGAAGATGAAGCAGGTTAGTTGTTTATTTGAATTTGAAGGCAATGAAATGAATTGCAACTTTATTTTTTTGCTTTTGTTAGTTGTTATCTATTTTGTTCTGAATTCAGTAATGCATGCTACTTCCCTTCATTGCCTACAAGGGGTCATTTGACAGAGTGTATTAGCAAAAATAATGCATACATTAACTTTGTAATTGCTATAATATACGACTTCAATTATTCTGCCCTTGTTTCCAAGTGTTCATCCAACTCTGCAATTGCTAATGACAAATCTTAAAAAATCACTTAACTATATTCATATTTACTTAAAAATCACTGTCTTGAAAATACACAAATTCCATAGAAATTTACTAGTAGAATTTTCTAACTTGTATGCCACATCACTAAAATCTTTAGTGGGTTCACTTAATTTGCATCCAAAATTAATTTAACCACTTAAATCCATTTATAATACCCCAACCATTAACCCAAGAAATGGTTAAGGTTCTTTTCTTTGTATGTACCATTTTTTCTTAAAATTTATGTTGCTCGGATATTTCAAAAATAATAGTATATTTGTCTTTAATCCCATGGTGAAACAAATGTGCTTTATGAAGAAATAGAAAAATGAATTTAATAAGTGCTACAGTGTTTGGTTTAATAAATTTGTATGACAAAATGAAAAAAAAATGAATTTAATGAGTACTGCTGGTATTTGATTTAATGAATTTGTTGTATGAACTATGAAGAAATGAATTTAATGAGTATTATCGCTTGTCCAAACAAAGGTACATAACATGTCCAAACAACCAAATAGCAATAAAGATGTGTGTTTTTATTCTATATGGCGACACACTATTATAAAGATTCATATTCATAGAAGTGTAAAAAAAGTCCATCTTTTGATAGTAACTATAATCTATCTTTTTCCATCCCAATTCTTCTCTACAAGCATGAGGTACCTGCTACAATCTATCATACATACTATTATGAAGGAATCTAGAAGAAGACAAATGAACCAAAGCACTATGATCATTTTGTTACATAAATCCAAGTAGCCAATATCACCCCTATGACAATGCATATCATCCATACTTTTCTTGATCGATTCCTCTCCGGTTCATATGTTTTGACTCTTTTCAACAAACCACATATCACCCTCCTAGCTTGAGCCGACATTTCATCATCATATCATTGGAAATATCCAAATCCACCTCGTGCCTAAAAAATAAAAGAAAAAATTGAATTACAAATAAAGAGATTCTTTACTATATTAGACATTAAAAATGAATTACCTTTGAAATTTTGCAACAAAGGAGCCTACATACAGGTTGGATTGCGTCCATAAGGTCTTCATTTCCCCAACGACCCCACATTGGCATAGCACATTTGCAGTTGAAGAAAAAGAAATTGATGAACAAGATAACTTCGACATTGGAACTTGATGATTAAGAAGAAATCAATGAAAACGAGATATATTTTGATGAGCAGTGATCTTAGGCATATTTATATGCCTAAGTTGTCAATATTGCCCATGAATTAATTAAATTGAAGAATGATCTTTAATTGTTAGCTTGATTTTTGGTGTAACTTGTGATGATTGTGCACTCACACACATGATTAAATGTTTCATGAACTCTCGATGAAATTGGAGTTGGAGCGAAGAAAGAAGGAGCAAAAGATGAGCAAGAAAACGACTAAGGCAAAAATCAACAGTGTGGGGCGCGACGCGCCAGAGGATGCCGGACTGGGGAATGTTTGGGGTACGCTGCTTGGCGCGACGTGCCAGAGGATGCTGGACTGGGGCATGTTTGGGGCGCGATGCGCCAGGACTTGAAGAATGCAGGCGCCTCTGTGGCGTGATGGTAGGCGCGACATGCCAAGGAAATGTCGACTTTTCCAGCTAAAAAATCATTAAATGGGATTCCTAATTGTAGTGGGAGTTGACTCCAACTTTTCTAACTCTTATAAATAGACTCCTAGGGCTCCATTGTGAGGGTTCAACTTTTGATTTAGTGTGCAAGAGCAAGAATTCAAGTTTGTAATAGGTTTTAATCCTTTAACTCTTCTATTTTTCGAAAATTACATGAACTATTGTATTTTCTTGTTTTCTAATAGCATGAGTGGCTAAACTCCCTAGTTCTGGGGCTGTAGCTACGAATGAATTGTAGATTATTAAAGGCTTGTTGAATTAAATCTTGGTTGTCATTATAAGTTACTTCTATATTCTTGTTTTAGTATTTTATGCTTGATCACCATAAGATAAATACATTGTCTAATCTTAAAATCGAGAGAGGAAGGATTAGATAGACCAGAGAATATAGAGAGTTCGGTCCACCCATTAGATTGAGGTGATTAGTGTTCAGGAGTGACGCCCAGACGAACACCTTGCTTGGTTACGAAATATGATGAAATATAAATGCTCGTCAGTTAGTCTATTTATCCTCGCTCAACGATGTAGTTAGATAGCTAACTAGGGTAGGCGATGAGAGGCGTATAACTCGGATCATATCATCAACCCTATAAACCAGTAACTTGACAACTGAAATTAATTCTAAGCCAATAAAATGATACATGATATTCAGTATATGTTGCAGCCTTGGAATTTCTCTTTACTTGCTTGAAACATCATCTTAAAGTCATTCACATTTAGTTACCTTTATTTAGTTCATAATTAGTAGTAGTTAACAATCAATCATCAACTCTTGAAAAAGTTACTTTTACTTTTATTTGTAGAATTAAGTGTTAAATATAGATTGATCTTAAATAAACTATATTACTTGCACGACCGCGTACACTTGCGTGTGCAATTGGGAGCAACAAGTTTTTGGGCCGCTGTCGGGGACTTAGAAATTGATTTATATTCAATCTTCTTAAGTCTACAATTAAAATATTCAGGTATTAATTACTTGATCTTAGCTTGTTTATTGCAGGCACTTGACTTTCAGGTATGGCTCGAAAAGGAGAACTTGTTGAACCTTACAACGAACCCGAAAGAATTTTACGCCAGCGCAGGAAAATGACGAATCAAGGACGACATGGAGAATTGGGGTTAGGTCTTCCGGGATACATTGATGATAATAATCAAGACAACTTGAATAGCCCGAAAAATGTGAATAACAGAGGGAACCCGAATAACCAAAGAGCACCCCATGTCGTTTCTATCATCCCAGCAAGGCCTGTACGTGATGTGGCAGTCCCACTCACAGCCAATTTGGCATCTAGTATTAGGAAATCTCCACCGGGGGGGTAGATTTGAACTAAAGCAGAGCATGGTACAGATCCTCCATTCTAATGGGCAATTCACTAGTCTCCCCCATGAGGATCCTCAAATCCATCTTAGGACCTTTATAGATATTACCAATACATACATCCCAATTGGAGTCTCATCGGACTATGTGAGGCTGACTTTGTTCCCATACTCATTGTTAGGAGCTGCAAGCCGTTGGTTAGACTCTGAGCCACCAAACTCCATCACTACTTGGGATGATCTAGCAAATAAGTTCCTGAGTTAATTTTTCCCATCCAAGAAAACCGCTAAGCTGAGGGGAGAGATAATAAACTTTGTTCAAAATCAAGAGGAAGACATGTACCAAGCATGGACGCGTTTCAAACAAATGTTGAATGCTTGCCCACACCACGTGCAAACCAATGATGTTACTTGCTCACACTTTCTTTGAGGGCTTAGACTATAATGCTCGTGCTCTTCTTCATAGTGCAGCAGGTGGACAGGCCCTATCCATAACAAGTGAAGAGTTCTTTGCCTTACTCGATAAACTTTCTGAAGGGAACCAAGGGTATGAGGGGGAAATATCTAGAACCCCAACCCAAAAGGCTACAGGGATCTTAGATGTAGACCAAGTTACTGCCATAAATGCCAAATTAGATGCAATGCAACATAACATGGCCTTACATTTTAAACAAATGGCTTTAAATCAGGCATCGATAAACGTGCTACAACAAGCAACAAATTGGTGTGAGGTATGTGGTAGTGGAACTCATGAAACCGAGCAATGTGAGGCAAACTCGGATTCCGTAAACTATGTGGGTAATGCGCAAAGGGGTGGAGTGCAACAAAATTATGGTAACGCTTACAAACCTAGTTGGAAGAATCATCCTAACTTCTCATGGGGTGGTAACCAAAACCAAAATCAGGCGCAAGGGGTTAACTAATACCGTTCTCAAGGGGCTGGGCAACAATACTTCAATCCTAACCAAGGCTCAAATCCTAGTGCACTAAAATGGGGGATAACCAATGAAGAGCTATTCCAAAATCTCATGACTGAGATATGGACCAAATTAAATGCTAGAAAAGATAAGCAAGATGAGAACATCAGAAACATCTAGATGTCCCAAATGAGTTTAGAGAAACAAGTTGCGCAAGTGGCTAATTCTTTGAACTTGCATCCCCAAGGTGGGCTGCCCGATGATACTAAGCCCAACCCAAAACAATTGCATGCGGTAAGTACTAGAAGTGGGTTATAATTAGAGGAACTAGCTTCAAAGAAGAGAGATATTGTGGTAAGTAATAAAGAAAAGAAAGTGGAAGAGGTAGTAAAAAGCTCAAATGTTGAGGTACCCGTTCCTCAAAAGAAATTACCACCTTTATTTCCACAAAAGCTGAAAAAGCAAAATGAAGATGAATGCTTCGGTAAGTTTCTCTCTCTCCTTAAACAGGTTCACATTAATCTACCTTTGGTTGACATCTTGCAGGGTATCCCGAAGTATGCTAAATACGTGAAGGACATTGTGGCTAGCAAGAGGAGGCTCACAGAATATGAAACTGTAGCACTTACTGAGGAGTGAAGCTCAAGGATCCAAAACAGGCTGCCCAAAAAGTTAAAAGATCTGGGTAGTTTTACTGTGCAGATTACAATTGGGCAAAATGTTCATGCCCCGGGGTTGTGTAATTTGGGGGCAAGTATAAATTTGATGCCCTTATCTTTGTATCAAAAACTTAGGTTAGGTAGTCCAAAACAAACCACTGTTATTCTCCAACTTTCTGATAGATCCATTCTAGGCCAAATGAGGTGGTAGAAGATGTGTTAGTGCAAGTAGGTTCATTGATTTTTCTGGTAGATTTTGTGGTTTTAGACTTTGAACCCGATTTTGAAGTGCCATTCATTTTGGAACGACCTTTCTTGGCCACGGGTAGGGCATTGATTGATGTAGCAACTGGTCAACTAACTATGAGGGCACATGATAAGGTTGAGGTATTTGATGTTTACCGCACTTTAAAATTACCTTCTATTTATGAAGAGTTGTCTGATATTACTGTGGTTGATCGCATAGTAGAATCACAAGTAGTTGTGCCCGAAGATCCTTTAGAAAGAGTGTTAGTGGGCCATGAGATAGAGGGAGACACTGAAACACAAGAGATTGAATCATGCTTAAATCTAGCACTACTAGACACTCGTAGGACTCAAGTGGAGTCACTAGATCGCGAGTTGGGGTCCCCACCAAAGCCGTCAATAGAAGAAGCCTCTATGTTGGAACTAAAAACTTTGTCGGCTCACCTAATGTATGCTTATTTGGGTACTAATGAAACTTTGTCTGTTATACTTTCTGCAGAATTATCTGACTTACAAGTTGATGCGGCATTGAGGATCTTAAAGCGGAGGAGGAAAGCAATTGGATGGCAGATGGTTGATATTCATGGGATTAATCCGGCGTTATGCATGCACAAAATTTACATGGAAGAGGATCACAAACCCAAAGCACAACATCAACGTCGACTGAATTTTGTGATGAAAGAAGTGGTTAGAAAGGAAGTCATAAAGTGGTTAGATGCTGGAATTGTGTACCCAATCTCTGATAGTAAGTGGGTAAGTCCAGTACAATGGGTTCCCAAGAAGGGAGGTATGACAGTGGTAAGGAACGAAAAGAATGAGTTGATTCCTACTAGAACAGTGACCAGGTGGAGAATTTGCATGGATTGCCGGAAACTAAATGATGCTACTCGGAAAGATCACTACCCCGTTCCCTTCATTAATCAAATGCTTGACCGACTAGCAGGGCAGGAGTACTATTGTTTCTTAGATGGAAATTCTGGTTCCAACCAGATCTTGATTGCACCCGAGGATCAGGAAAAGACCACGTTCACTTGTCCTTATGGCACATATGCTTTCAAGCGCATGCCATTTGGACTTTGCAATGCACCGGTGACTTTTCAAAGGTGTATGATGGCCATTTTTCATGATATGGTGGAAGCCTTTGTTGAGGTGTTCATGGATGATTTTTCCGTCTTTGGGAAGTCTTCTAAGGTATGTCTCCGAAATCTTGATAAAGTACTTGCTAGATATGAAGACACTAACTTAGTTCTAAACTGGGAAAAGTGTCATTTTTGGTAAGAGAAGGGATAGTGTTGGGACACAAGGTGTCTAAATCGGGTTTGGAGGTTGATAAGGCTAAGGTAGAAGTTATTGAGAAATTCCCCCTCCCATTTCTGTAAAAGGTGTGCGTAGTTTTCTTGGTCATACAGGTTTTTACAAGCGATTCATCAAGGATTTTTCCAAGATTGCCAAACCTATGTGCAGTCTTTTGGAGAAGGAGGTGAAGTTCAACTTTAATGAGATGTGTTTAAAAGCTTTTGAGATGTTGAAAAGGTACTTAATTGAGGCTCCCATCTTAATTGCTCTTGATTGGGGATTACCATTTGAACTCATGTGTGATGCAAGCGACGTAGCAATGGGTGCAGTGTTGGGACAAAGAAAGAATAAAGTGTTTCACTCGATCTATTATGCAAGCAAGACCCTTGACTCTACACAAGCTAATTACACAGTGACTGAGAAGGAGATGCTGGCTCTAGTGTTCACCTTCGACAAGTTCAGATTGTATTTGGTAGGTACTAAAGTGATTTTTTTTACTGACCATGCAGCTATTAGGTACCTATTTAACAAGAAGGATGCTAAACCAAGGTTGATTCGATGTATATTGTTTCTCTAAGAATTTGACCTTGGGATCAAAGATAGGAAAGGTACTGAGAATCAAATAGCATATCACTTATCTAGGTTGGAGGATTTTTCACATGTGAATGAAGGTGAGCAAATTCGGGAAGAGTTTCTGTAACACCACGTATCCGAAAATAGAGATTTCAGATTTCTGGTGTTATAGGTGGCACTCACGGACACCATCCACGGACCGTAGATGGACTCACGGTCCGTCCTACAGGTCCGTGGTTCGTGACAGAAAACTTCCCCAGAACTCAGTCAGAAAATTTGGCTAAGTGTTGACCCACGGCCGGACTTACGGTCCGTAGGTCAGGTCACGGACCGTAGTTCGTGTCCGTGGATCGATGCCCCAAAATCCCAGCTTCAGTCCCGATTGATGGTTGACCAGCACGGACCGTCAACCGATCCACGGTCCGTAGGTCTGACCGTAGATGAGGATCAGCAGCCAGTTAGCTGAAAATTGTTGATGGATCAACTTCAGATGGTTATAACTTTTAGCACAAAAATAATTATGTGTCCCATGACCTATGATATGATAGATAATTGAATTATCTTTCCAACGCCACCGAGTTTGCTAAAATCTGACCTCCGAGTAAAAAGTTATGCTTGTTTTAGTGAAAGCCTGTCGAGCAGGCTTGACCTACGGATCCAATTGACGGACCGTCGATTGACCTACGGCCCGTCAGTCCAATCCGTCGATCTCTCCGACAACAATTAAGTCAGGGGTCTTTTGGTCTTTTCCTATTTCGTTTAACCCCTAAGATACGTCGTTTAAACCCTAAATCATGAGGTTTTAGTCAGTTTAAGCCTAGAAACATAACTAGAACTTACCTTAGTCAAAATCATTAATCAAACTTAGAAAATTAGAAGCAAGAGAGGAGAAAAAGG
>JAJOOR010027258.1:0-10408 GCA_036250505.1 Solanum acaule
AAATTAGGTCTTAGGCCTAACTCACACCCCAAAAGCTAGCTCAAAGGGAGGAGGATTGCCCAAGCCTTATAAGGAGTCCACCCATCTCATTAACCACCGATGTGGGACTTTTGTCATTCTTTAACACCCCAACTCACGCCCAGTGCTTAGCATCTGGTGCGTGGGCAATTTTGATTTTGGGGGCCCCAACATCGGGTGAGACGGGCCCTGCTCTGATACCATGTTAAATTAGTTCTTGGGCCTAACTCACACCCCAAAAGCTAACTCAAAGGGAGGAGGATTGTCCAAGCCTTATAAGAAGTCCACCCATCTCATTAACCACTGATGTGGGACTTTTGTCATTCTTTAACACAGATGCCTAAGATTTGGAGGGAGCACAAAATACCTCTCCCATTCAACTGAATCCCAGAAATTCATGTAAGGTAACACCAGAGAAAGAGAATGAAGGCGAGTATGAGCTTTCGGTATGAGAAACTGTTAAAGAATGACAAAAGTCCCACACCGGTGGTTAATGAGATGGGTGGACTCCTTATAAGGCTTGGGCAATCCTCATCCCTTTCAGCTAGCTTTTGGGGTGTGAGTTAGGCCTAAGACCTAATTTAACATGGTATCATAGCAAGGCCCGTCTCACCAGATGTTGGGGCCCCCAAAAATCAAAATTGCCCACGCACCAAATGCTAAGCACTGGGCGTGAGGTGAGGTGTTAAAGAATGACAAAACTCTCACATCGGTGGTTAATGAGATGGGTGGACTCCTTATAAGGCTTAGGTAATCCTCCTCCCTTTGAGCTAGCTTTTGGTGTGTGTGAGTTAGGCCTAAGACCTAATTTAACAGAAACAAAGGAAACTTAGGTACACAATTAAGGTTGAGGCTGAATTCTTCAAGATTCGAAGACCTCCACCAGAACCTTGAATTCCTGTCATCCCTGCTTATATAGCAAGTGCCAACAGTTTTCATGTTCTCTAGCATAGTTGTTGAACATTCTTCAAAACTTCCTTTGTCATTGTCTTCCCATACCAAGGAAAAAAGGCTTACTTTCATATGCCGTAACCTCCTCATTTCGTATAAAGTAGCAGCCCTTAGGTGTAAATCCTCAACAATATTGGACCAGACCCGTAAAGTTTGGAGATCGTGTAGGTGTGATATCCACTTTAAATCAAATTGTTTGACATAAAGTGAAAGGTACCTCAATTGAGATAGCGATTGCATTGCAGTAGCCCATGAATTTGGCAATTCCACATCCATCAAATGCAATGCCCGAACATATCTTACTTTAACCAGTAAATCTAAAGGATTTCAATATTGGTTACTCCATGTATTGAGTGTTGGATGAGCAATGAACTCCAAAGAATTTGTTTCCTTGAAATCCAGCATTGGAATCTTATCCAGCTGGTAGTCGGAATGATCTAATTGTTTAACAAGATCATCATGAATATAAATGCATAACCGTGATTCCGTGGAATGCAACTGTTGATACGGATTGTATGGCGCTGTGAACTGCATATAGTTGTCTTCTGTGAGTTTTCTCAAGCAGAACTCACGCACTACATCATGAAGTGAGCGGTATTCTATGTCACGATTAATTCTCATTCTGGTAACCATTACTAGGCTTCTGTTATGCAAATCACTCAAGCAAACTCGACATGCTTCCTCCATGTTCTCTGTTTCGGCATTAAATACAAACTCTTCAACCATCCACAACTTCAGCAGATCGTTCACTGGAATCTTATGGTCCTCTGGAAACAATCACATGTAAAGAAGGCAAGGCTTTAAGTGGTCTTCTAAATGGTCATAACTTGATTGTATCACCTTCATGCTCTGCTTTCCTAAAGCAATGGAACTTAAGTCATTTGCAACCTTGAGCCACAAGGACGCCTCCATTTCCGTTTTTGCTATAATTCCAGCAATCAAGACAACCACAAGAGGCAATCCCTTACAGTGTAAAGCAACTTGTAACCCTACTTCCAGTAGATTCGGGGGACAACTCTCTCCTCGAAATACCTTTTTCTCCAATAATTCCCAACTCTCTTTGGACGTTAGAAAGCTAAGAGAATAAGGATCACTGTGGTGCTGAAGATCCTTAGTCACTTTTTCAATTCGTGTTATAACCATTACTTTGCTTCCACATTCACCTTGAGGGAAACATATTCCCAAATCTTCCCATGCCTTGACATCCCAAATGTCATCTAATACGATGAGGTATCTCTTGCCTATAAGAACCTTGCGCAACATGTCAGCCACATCATCGTCCTCTTTGATTTTGATCTTATCATTTGTAGCTTGTTTGAAAATCTCAACCAATACTGTCCTCCTATTATATGCTTGTGACACAGCACACCATGCTTTAACATCAAAGTAATTAACAATATAGGGATTGTTGTATACCTTTCTTGCCAAAGTTGTTTTACCGAGACCGGGCATCCCATAGATGGTGATAACATCCCGCTCCTTTGTTCCTCGTATCAATTTCTTCATTATTATTTCTGCATGTTTCTCAAAGCCCACAACTACATCATCATAAATTGATGTAATACTAGGTTTGTTCAAAGTCTCTCCAGAAGTTCCTTTTCCACAAGTTCCAACAACCTCCATAGCTTTGTCACCTTTCATAAAAGAAATGAAAACAACATCATTTCAGAATTTTAGAGAAGAAAAAAAAAACCAAACCCAAACATATCAAAGTAATGTAACATGTAAAGTTTTGTTGAGTATATAGCAAGAGTTAATGGGAAATGGAGGGAAGATGAAAAGAGAGGAACTTGAAAAGTTGGGAACTTGAAAAGTCCTCTTATGCCTTAGTAAAAAGACATTTCTCCCTCATCGGTGGTGGAAAGAAAAATAGAAGAGTTTAAATAGAGAAACACTTCTATTAATTGTTAAAAGGGTTGGAAAGAGGGAACCCCTCGCGCCGTCGACGTCGCTCGGCTTTGGCTTTGAAAAATGATCGATTGAGAGATTATTTTTGGACAAAGTTTTGTTTTAATTATTTATTTAATTATTTAAATAAAATTAAATGGCCAAAACATTTCAATTAATTAGTTAATTAACCGAAACGTTCCGACCCGACTCAGATTCGCGTGACCCGTTTTATTTGAATTTCCCGCCGTTGGAGATGACTGTTCTGAAAGATTGCAGCTTTCAGGAACAACCATGACCGTTTGAAAGGTTGCAAACTTTCTGAAATGGTTGTGTGGTTTCTGAAAGGTTGCAACCTTTCGGAACCAGTTCCTCTTGGCTATAAATAACAGTTATTCTTCAAACTTTTTACTTACGAAAATTTATGATTTCTTCTTCTTCTTTTGCACAAATATTTTCGTATACTTTACTGTCGTTGAGTGGCTCGTTGACACCAGTGTTTTGGGTATCAATGCACTAGTGATTGCGATCATTCTATCCTGGGAGGACATATTCTAAATCAAACTTCGGATACTATAGGGGAATAATTTCCTTAAGGGGACACTGTGCACTCTTCAGTAGCAAGGATAACATCAATTAGGATGTTAATAGCACTAGCAACAGTGCATGATCTTAAAATCCACCAATTGGATGTAAAGACCGCCTTTTTAAATGGAGAGTTGTAGGAAGAAATTTACATGGAACAACTTGAAGGGTTTGTGGTTCCTGGTGTAAAAAAAAAAGTGTGCAGATTTGTGAAGTCGCTTTATGGGCTCAAGCAAGCATCCAAACAATGGCATGTTAAATTTGACCAAGCAATGTTGGCAAATGGATTCAAGATTAACGAATGTGATAAGTGTGTTTACATTAGAAACGTTCTGAATCATGAAGTCATTGTTTGTCTGTATGTTGATGACATGTTAATAATGAGTAAAGCTATTGACGATATAAATGCTACTAAGTGCATGTTGTCCAGCAAGTTCGATATGAAGGAGTTAGGAGTTGTTGATTTGATCTTAGGGATCATGATTCTCAAAACTCCTCAAGGACTAGCATTATCTCAATCTCATTATATTGAAAGAGTATTGGATAAGTTCAAGTACTTGAATTTCAATGTTGTCAAAACTTCAATTGATTTAAGCTTTACATTTCAAAAGAATGTAGGTGAAAGTGACTCTCAATTGGAATATGCCAGAGTGTTGGAAAGTTTGATGTATATTATGAATTGTATGCGATCAGATATAGCATGTGTTATTAGCAAACTGAGTCGGTTCACTAGTAATTCGAATCAAACTCACTGGATGGCAATGAAACATGTGTTGGGGTATCTAAAACATACACAACACTATGATTTGCATTATAATAAATATTCTGCCGTGATTGAAGGATATAGTGATGCAAATTGGATCACCGGGTCAAATGAAGTAAAATCCACAAGTGGTTATGTGTTTACACTTGGTGGAGGAGCAGTCTCTTGGAAATCGTCCAAACAGACATGTATCGCTCGCTCCACAATGGAATCTGAATTTATTGCTTTAGATAAGGCTAGTGAAGAAGCTAAATGGCTTCAGAATTTCTTAAAGGATATTCCATTCTGGCCCAAACCTGTGGGACCTATTTGCATACATTGTGATAGTCAAGCAGCAATAGGTAGGGCAGGAAGTATCATGTACAACAGGAAGTCTCGTCATATACGACAGTGACATAACACCGTAAGACAACTGCTCTCTAGTAGAATTATCACAATTGACTATGTGAAGTCAAGCGATAATGTGTCAGATCCACTAACGAAAGGCCTAGTGAGAGAGGCAGTTGAAAGATCATCTAAGGGAATGGATTTACGGCTTAGGACAAGTCAGCATGGCAGTAACTCTATCTAGCAAACTGGAGATCCCAAGAGCTAGATTCAAGGAGAAAAACAAAGTTGTGACTGACGCTTCGACATTGTCAATCAACTCAATCCATTCTCATGATGCATACAATGTTCAGGAACAAGGTTAAGACTTTAAGGCTTGTTAATGAGTTAATAAAGCTTAAAGTTTTTAATGAATTGCTAAGTTTGGCAGATTTGACCAAATAGTGTATCTACGAGATGACACGGTTAGAAATCACCTATGTGAGTGTGAAGTGTAAGCCGCTTCAAAGAGAATTTTATGTCAAAAGCCTATTCTCTATACACTCATGAAACCAGGAGGTGTTCATGGCTGAAACGAACACAACCGTAAGAACCATAAACGGTAAAGGGTTAATTGTGTGACATATGGTTGTCTAGGTATACACCAAAACTCGACGGTTCAAAGATATCGCATCTACCGATTGACCGAGTATATCCGACATATGTTCACTACAAAAAGTCCAAGGGGAAACCTACTTATCCAGATTCAATTGATCCTTGCTTGTAAAGTGCACACTTGTCCATGCATTCGTTATGTTATAAACATTCCCCATTCATGTGGGGATTGTTGGGTATATAGCAAGAGTTAATGGAAAATGGAGGGAAGATGAAAAGAGAGGACTTGAAAAGTCCTCTTATGCTTTAGTAAAAATGCATTTCTCCCTCATCGGTGGTGGAAAGAAAAATAGAAGAGTTTAAATAGAGAAACACTTCTATTAATTGTTAAAGGGTTGGAAAGAAGGATCCCCCTCACGCCGTCATCGTCGCTCACTCAGCTCGGCTTCAACTTTGGCTTTGGAAAATGATTGATTGAGAGATTATTTTTGGACAAAGTTTTGTTTTATTTATTTATTTAATTAATTAAATGGCCAAAACGTTTCAATTAATTAGTTAATTAACCGAAACGTTCCGACCCGACTCGGATCCGTGTGACCCGTTTTATTTAAATTACTTTCCTGTTTTATTTGAATTTCCCGCCGTTGGAGATGACTGTTCTGAAAGGTTGCAAACATTCTGAAATGGTCGTGTGGTTTCTGAAAGGTTGCAACCTTTCGGAACCAGTTCCTCTTGGCTATACATACCAATTATTCTTCAGACTTTTTACTTGCGAAAAATTCTGATTTCTTCTTCTTCTTTTGCACAAATATTTTTCGTGTACTTTATTGTCGTTGAGTGGCTCGCTGACACCAGTGTTTTGGGTATCAATACACTGGTGATTGAGATCATTCTATCATGGGAGGACATATTCTAAATCAAACCTCGGATACTATAGGGCAATAATTTCCTTAAGGGGACACTGTGCATTCAGTGGGCTTGATCTTTTTCCGTTATGTCATTTTCAGATTCTGGTATATTTTACAGATTTTAGTTTTTTCGTGAATTAATTTATGTTCTTCTGTTTTTCACTAGTTCATTAACCTTTGGTAACGTCGTATTTCTGCAAAGTTTGTTTTAACCAGTGGTCCTATTTTAGACACAGATTGGGCAACAAGTTTTAATTTGTCACAAATATATCCGCTACAATACACTTTTACCTCGGATATTTTCTTTCAGTTACTAGAGATATTAATTCTAGGGCCCCCTGAGTCAAAATTCGTTACTCAATAATCTTTTATTACCAAAAATGATCATTCGGCAAATTTTTGTTTCCGGCAAAATGCATTTGATTTTACAAACAAACACACTGTTGGGTTTGGACCAAAGCTTGAAAAAGGAGGAAAAATTTAGTGACCTGTCGACGATTAAATTATAAATGAAATTTCACATCAAATTATATGAAATTGCGGAATACACTGCTTCATCAAGTTTTGTTTGAAGTCCCTTTCCCTTATAGTGGCAGATCGGATCCCAGACTTAAATATGCGAGTTTCACCTTAATATTTTTTCTTAGTATTGAGAAAGAAAAATGGAATAATCCGTTATTGATAAAGCTTCGAAGCTCAAATTCTAAAACTTAACCTACCGTAAATGTGTTAATCATTTCGAATAAATAATATATGAAAAGACTTGAAATATTGAGAGAAACTCATATCTAAAATTTAAAATGTTTAAGAGGAGTTTTGAGTTGGTTGAGATTGAAAAAAAAAAAAACAGATCAATGAAGAAGATGAAATGTGGTAATATATAAATATTATATATAGTTATGATTTGTAATTTCTAATTTAGTTTAACAACTCAAAAATTTAACTTCTGAATGGAACAAAATCCCTAGTAAATAAGTATAGAAGCAAATAAAATAAAATAAAATAAAAGTTAAAAATAACCAAGAAAAAACTGATACAAGAATATAAATGAATAATGATGTGAAGAAAATAGAGTAAAATGTATGGAAAAAAATAAAACAATTTAGAATTCTGACCTTGGGTTATTGAGAAGATTGCTTAATTTGATGCTTTTATGTTCAGATAAATGGAAATTGAGAAAAATATAGAGGAAGAAGATGGTGGACTTCAATGATATAAATATAATTGTTGATTAAACAAATAAATAAATACATATTATTTTAAACTCCCAATCAACAGCTGTAGCCTGAATTTATTGAACCCCACGTTTCCGATCGGAAAAGATAACTTTGTTTATGCTTCTTCCATTTCATATTATTTAACTCACGTTCATCTGACATTTGACTTGATACAATGATATAGTATTAAAAAATAAAGAAGATTTTTTATGGTAATGTTTATTAATTTTATGGTTTTAACTTTTGAGCATGTCATATGGAAAGTTGAAATTAAAGTGTTGTCAAAAAAGAATGAAAAATGTTATTCTTTTTTTAAAAAAATTAAAAAGAAAGAAGATCATTTTTTTGAACGAAGGAAGTACCCCTATAATTTATTTTACTAGTTATGGGCACATGCATTACACGTGTGTCTCATGCTAAGTTGTGCAAAGTTGTTATAACGATATATAAATACTTGGACATGTATGTTGCTCGTGTATCTCATGTTAATTAAGTACAAGAACTTTTAAAATATTATAATAAGTGTGATAAGTTGCACAAAAATTGAAGAAAAATATACAAGCTCAAACCAATAACTTCAATTATGCAATTCTTATTAAAACTCGTAATATTTACTCTTAAATGTGTATATGGAGTGATTTTTCCTCAGTGAAAATTTCATATATAACATATATTATAGTATTATTTTCGAGGTATAGCAGTAGAGTTTCAGTTTCAAGTTATAGCATTTAAAATTTCAGGTTTTAACAAATTCACCAAAAAGAGAAATGTTTTATTAATTGGAAAAAAACTGTAAGAAAAATAAATAACTAAACAAAATTGTTTTTTTAAAAACGGAATTAAAAAATAATAAATTAAAAGACTGAATTTGTGGGCTGTTATTTAATTTGAAATTATTATAGATAATTAATGATTAGCACTAAATAAGGAATCCAAACAAATTAACATTATTTTTATCCTTAATTAACTCAATTCCGTTAAAATTAAATCTAATTAGATCATTTCCTTCTTTTCATCAAAGTTTCTCTCTCTTCATTCTTCATCCAAAAAAAATAATCTCAGGAAATAGTTGAATATTATTTTTTTTCATTGAAAAAATTGATTTGATTGATATGGACAATTGCGTATCAATTTTAATTAAACACGGTGGAAGACGGGATCATTCGGGTAAGTATTTAGTATTGTTTATTGTTTGTTTTTAAGTTGAGTTGAAACGAAAAATTGTTTTGTTTAACTGAAAATGTTGTA
Source organism: Solanum acaule (assembly GCA_036250505.1). Taxonomy (NCBI): domain Eukaryota; kingdom Viridiplantae; phylum Streptophyta; class Magnoliopsida; order Solanales; family Solanaceae; genus Solanum; species Solanum acaule. The sequence goes on from JAJOOR010027258.1 coordinate 8,499, forward strand.
AAAATGTATAATATTAGTGATTTTAAGTTTTTGTGATTGTTTTGTGTATTTTTTCTTAAATTATAAAGTGATTGTATATTTGCGAATGAATTTAATAGAATTTTTAGAAAGAAATCTGTAAGAAAAAGTGTTAAGTTATATGTAAACAAAATTATTTGAATTTTTTGACAAATTGTATGACAAGTGATTTTAGTTGGTATTAAATTCTAAATTTTACTGGATCATATTAGACGTTGTCATCGCTGAAGAAATTAGTGAGTTAGAAATTAATTATCTGGTATGATTAAAAAAATGCATTTGTAATGAGTGAGTAATTGTTGTATGAAATGTGTATTAAATGTGTTTGAATGTTGGTATGATATAAGTTGTCTTTGCGACATGTGTATGAAATGTATATTAAGAAAGTATGAATTTCGCTTGTAGTCGTGTCTGACGAAATGTATGAAAAGTTTTTTTAATATTGTGTTGATGGTGAAATTTTATGTAGACATTTGTGTATAAAGTTTTTGGTTATTAAATAAGTATTTGTTGTATGATTTATGTATTATAGTAGTATGAAAGTGCTTGGAATATACTATTTGAATGATATTTGTAAGAATTGTTTGTTTAATTAAATATAAAAATTATTTTGTAATATTCTGTCTATCTGAATGATATTTGTATTTCGAATTGTTTGTTTATAATCTGATACCTTTTTTTTTTAATGAAACAGGACATTATGTGGATTTTCAAATGGAAGGGGTTTTATATGATTCTTCTAATCTTTATAGTGGTCTAGTAAGCGTGATAACACCACAGCTTATGATAGATACTAATATAAATGATTTAGAGATAAAATATTTAGTAGATGATCGATGCCCACCTGTTAGAATACACGATGATGTTGGTGTGCGTGTTTTCTTAGATCAAAAGAAAGTTAATTTGGATTTCTTTACTAAATATCCATTGTGCATAACATTGAAGAATATAGCAATGGATAATCCGCATTCTCTAGTTGTTGTGAATAGGAGAGTTTCTGATGTTGCTATAACATCAGCGAACTTTGATTTATATTCCAACAACGACATCCTATTAGTAGGAGTGAATTTAGATGAAGTTGTAGATGAAAGTACTGATGAAGACAATGGAGTAATCAGTGACGTTTCTAATTTATTTATAGATGAGAATCAGGTTTACTAGGATAAAGAAACACTTATGGAGGTGACGTTTCTAATTTATTGTTGTTGAAAATTCCTTGATTTCGAATCGTAATTTTGTACCGTTTATTTTAATAACAAACATGTCGTCTCAGACATTTTGTTTTTCAAGAATCATCAAATGCCTAAGTAATTGACATTGGATCTTTATATGGTGCATCTCATAGAATATACCAAAAGGAGTTTGTTCGAGAAATTGTTGAAATATCTCTTGCCCAAGAATAGTAAAAAGATCAGCAAATACATTCATGTTGGTACATGAAGACCAGTGTGTGTGTTTCTTCCTTTCCTATTAAATAACATTATGTTACATTTCATACACACTTCACACCCCATATGATTCAATTTTCATTCAGTTATAATTCTAAAAGCATACAGAACTCAATAGTCCACATTTCATACACACTTCACACCCATAAAATTCAATTTTCATTACAGCAATATCATAGTTCAAATACCACACACAATTCATATACCGTATGTTAAGAGACATGACATAAATTATACTCACATTTCACACACACTGCATACATATATTGTTCACATGTACGCAAATTTCTTTCCAGCAATAACCATAAGTTTGCATATAAATTATATTCACATTTCACACACACTGCATACACATATTATTCACACACTCTGCATATAAAAATTTCTTTCCAACAATAACCCTTAGTTCATATTTCACACACATTTCATACACAATGTTTATAA